>VXBX01009351.1:0-41141 GCA_013400415.1 Scytalopus superciliaris | reverse complement strand
AAAAAAAAAAAACCACGAAAAAAACCCCTATGAGAAATTGATTAAAATCTGAAACTGAACCAGGCTATAATTAATCATTCTAGAGTTGTAGAAATAGTTATATATTAGCTATTAAAAATAAGTGAAAAGGAGTTTAGCAGCTTAAATTGAAGTTTAAAAATCTCATTAGTGTCCTAATCTATTCCAGCAGAGGAGATGATAGCATCCATTGATTTAACTCTAGAAGATTTACCAAAGTATCAGGAAGGTTTAATTACATTAGAGGAAGTCAAAGAGAAAAACTCTCAAATGACACAATATAATCTGAAGCAAAGTTAAATATTATTAGCAAGCTAGTCCTCAATAGACTTAAAAGTTAAGGGATAGTTTAATTTCATAAATAGAAGTATTCTTAAAAAAATAATCTAGCTGGTAAAAGTGTCAGTAGAAACATCAAGGATGTTAGAAAAGTTAAAGCATCTGACTAGGATTCCAGTGTCATTTTTGGGGAAAAACACTAGTTGCTATTAAAGATAAATCTATTATTGCAGGAAATAAAGTAAATGCCCATTGGACAATCCACCATTCAAAAACTGCACTACACTAACACTGTTATGTTTCAATAAAAAACAATGTATTGCGGGTGAACATTGCAGTGGGTAAAAGTAAACTGAATATAATTTCTGTATTATAGTTTCTGTTGATCTATTAATACAGGGCTAACTAAAGGCAGAAGGACTCTTCTGATTGACTTGATCAGGTTTTGAAACATATTCACAATTATGGAACATAAAGTTTCTCTTAGATTAAATACAGTAAGAGTTATAATGTACATATCATCTTACTTGGCTTTAATCACCTTAAAATTAGACTTTCTTTGATTTTGTTCAAAAGTGGTATTTTTTACTTTCTCAGTATCCTACAGACATGGACAGACATAATTAAATATAATTCATCCCACCCTAACGGAAGTTCAGTTGACCGTACACTGTACTCACATGAAGATGTTGGGATAGGGCAGTAATGAGGTTTTGAAGTAGATCCCCTACTCATCTCTTCATGCTGTCCACTGACTCAGTTTGCCGGGTAGTTTGGTGAGAAAAAGCCTGATTGTCTTCTGACAGGTCCAAATGTGATGCTTCAGTCTGTGCGCACGTGAAAGTGATCCTACTCCTCCTGGAAGTGAAGTGTCCATGGTGATATGCTCCAGACGGAATTTAATGGGAAGAAGAAACTCTAAACTGCTTATAGGGTAAGCATATTGGCCTAAGCACCACATGCTTTGGCCACTACCACAACAAATTACTTCCTAGTACAGATATAACCATGTAAATTTAGACTCTGGTTAGATGAGATACAGATTGTACAAAATGAACTTGTATGTAACTGACCCCTAATGAAAGACTTCGGAACTGATATGGAAAAGGAAGAAAATATTTGTTAAAAATACTAATCCTCATATCCAGATCCAGAGTAATTTTGGGAAAGGAGTGAGTTACTCTTGTAGAATACATTTGCAATCTTACATCAGTGAGGAAGCAAAGAGATATAAGGATATCCCTGTTATTCAATATATTCCTTACTTGAAAGAGGTGAGTTAGTCCATGTTTGAGATCTAAAGAGATGGGACAAAGAGTGCTGTCTATGTAGAATACTATTTCCCTCATTCCAACATTTCATAGTTTTAAGAAGCTGAAAGGATTTCTTCCATCTTTAAAATTACACTGGCTTTAACAAGTACTAATCAGAAAACAATATTTGTTTCCAATAAAAATTATGCTTAAAAGAATTATCATTACAGCTTTCAAATTTTCTTGATATCCTCTGAAAAATTACCTACGATTTTTGTTAGAAATTCAGAAGAGCTGGGTTTTACCATTTAATGAAAATTTTGACTTTTAAGTTTTTAGCTTATAGCCATTTTTTTTCCTTAACAAAACCTGTGTAGCAGCCCTTACTAGCTAGACAAACACAAGGTTATTTTTGGTCCAGGTTGATTCACTGGAACCAACTGATTTAAAGGAGAAGTCAGAAAGCTTAGAAAGCATGTTAATAAAATAATTAATAAATTTTATAGAAGGTAGGGTCATGTGAGACCAAAAAGGTGAAAATACTTTTTTCCCCCCTCTGATACGATGTTTATTTTTAAAATCACAGAATCAGTAGAGTACATCCAACCAAGATACTAAGGTACATGCTTGGAAATGTGTCTATTAATCTGTCTATTAATAGACTGAATTTACTGCTGTAATGTAAAAGTTGTCATTATTTAAGCATGTTAAAGGTCTTTTTTGAAAAGAAATATGTACTTTTAGATCTTCAAAATGCTTATATTTCAACACTTTAAATTCAAACTTATTTAGAGTCATCTTTCTTCTACATATCTCTCTGTCTTATGCAATCAAAGAATTTCAAAATTGGAAAAAATAATTTGATCATCTCCATCCACTCACAGTTTTTTTTTTAATTTGTTGGTTTTTAACCACATGCTCTTCAGGTATTTGTCTGGACAGTTTAAAAATTCCAATCAAAAGTGATTCCTTATTATCCTGTTTGAGTAAGATACTTCACCATGTGTCCCATTTTAAGCATTCGAAAAGCATCGCTGACTTCAATCAGACTGCTAGACTTAACATCATGGCCATGTTTAACTGTCTTGTCAACTCAGAGTGCTACCATGATGACAAACCTTGTCAGCCTAAGAAAAAGTAGATCCTGGCCTACATAATTTAAATATGTATTAAAATTTACAATAATCTTCCCTGAGATTATCATGACCAATAATTTCAAAATATTTGTCCATGTGCACAAACAGAAAAAAATTAGTGTCAACCTTAAATGAAAATAGTTGCTCATCATTATAGTTAAAATTGTTGATTATTGTAGTAATGCTGATTATTATAGTTAAACTAAAGTTAATGTTCAAACTAAGCATTTAAAATGAGTTTAGTGCATAACTAACTTGGATTTTAAAGAGAAGCAGCATACAAACAAAAAATACTTTTCAGTAGTCATCTACTGAATCTGAAATGTTTAATCAAACTTTAAGTATGTGTTAGTATACTTGGGTGTCTGTAAAAAACTTTGCCAACTGATTGAAATGATAAAAAGGAATATTTAGGGTGCATAATGAAAGCAGAAATAAGTAGATCAAGGATTAAAGGAATATTATATTACATTTCTAATACTCCCAATTAGTGAAAAGAGTTTATGGCATATCATAGACCCACAAGGAAAAAGTTTCAAAGTTTTGCTTTTACTATTTTGAATATCACATTTCTGATTATTTGCTGTAGATCTCTATAATTTTAGTGTCTTAAAGTCATCAACCTTAAAAGGAGTTTTGTTCCTGGGAAAGGTGAGTTGTTAAAAAAGTCAACTAATCAAAGTGATCATTCTTTTAAAATTTGGAGATCTGAATTGGACTGATGAGTGAAATGTGGATTTTGTAGTCAAAGGTTTGTACAGTGCAATTTCCTTAAAAAAATAGGACAGACAAGTGTTCTTTTTGTATTATGCATCCTGGGAATTAAACAATACTACTGATGAAGACACAAAGGGTCTCAATTTGTCATTCATGGCAGTCTGGCCATGTAATAGTAATTCATTCAGTGTGAATTCATGCACTGTTTGCTTGAATCCAGCGCTTGGTAGAAAATGGGATAAAAAAAGTTGGTGCATTCTGCTTTTGTTAAGGGGCTTTAACTGGGGAAAATACAATTGAGTGAGAAAAAAAAATTCATACAATATTCAGATTATTTTCTAAAAGATGATTTGCTGAACAAACATCTGTTGGAGGGGTTCTTATAGTTGTTAGCAGTTGCGATGGAGAAGCATAAAGATACTTGGATGAGTGGGATATGTAATATATATATGATACTGTGGGATATGTGAGAGAAATAGATGACAGGGTATCTGAGGGATTAGGTATAGGAGGATGCCGGCAGGTTTGCTTGCCCCTATTCAGCAGGTGTAGACCCACTCTGGATGAAGTACTTTTCCCTACTTTTGGATTTCCAGAGTCTTGGTCCCGAGGTCCCTTTTTAAAAAGGGGCCATTTAGAACTGCTTTGAGTGAAGTAAAATGCTATTTATTAAAAATATTGATGTCTTCTTGACAGACCTTGCTTCTAAATTGTACTTGAGTTATAAGCTACACACAGTCAATACTGCTCTCAGTTTTACCAAAGCAGCTGGCACATAGTCACAACACCGGGAAATTTTTTTTTGTCCAGAAATACTAGAGTTGTTTCAACCACTCCAGAAAAGTAATCTTTCAGGATAACCAGTGAAAACTGGGATATTTGGCTATTTGAAATCTTCAGGTTCCCCACAGTCAGTATACTTTGCTGGCCTTCCCTCAGGAAGACTCAAATGCATTGCCATGGTAAAAAATTCTGATGTAAGTTTATAGCTGGTAAACAATGGTGTGGAAACTCTCCACTGTGCAATTCCTGCCGTGGAATTGCATGGTATATACAGGTGCTAGCAGGAAAGAAATAAAAACCAGGTAATGTAATTTACTTGATGATCCACAAAAGGTTCTCAGAATCCTTTTTTTACCTGAATGTTTGATCACTGCAGCTCAGAGCAGGCCAGTAAATTTGTTAGTTTGTTCTAAAGGCTGTATAAATGCTACAGTCAGGGAGTGCCTTGAGCACACATTCTAACAGAAGTAACTTTTTTACTTGCTCAAATGCCTTAAAGTCATTAGCCTGGACTAATCTTGCCTAAACTTTAGCAACAAAGACATCTAAGATGATGAAAGTGACTTAGATCTTACATAGTATGAACTGTCTTTTGGAAGTTCCTGTTTCCCTACTTTCCTACAAGGGAGATGCAGTAACAAAAGTGTCGTTCAGGTGCTTCAAGGTATATGGGACAAATGTGAATGACAATGTCTACAGCTGGTGATATTATATTTATGGTTATCTTTTGAAATGTTTAGCTTCTGTTCATATATTCTTCATTGTTAGCCTTGCTGCTTGCACATCTGCCATATCAAAATCAGCAGAAGGTGAATATCCCTGTTGGCGTTTTGCCAGAACAGAGAGGCTAACTTCCTTGGGAAAAAGAAGAAAACTTTTTCCTCATGTCATGAGGAAAAGGAGACAATAGGCCTTCATGTGATGCTGGCCCTCTTATGCATAGAAGTAGAGATAAATGAATGAGATTAAAATTATAATCACAAGCAACTGCAGGTCAGGATATGCACAAATAATATGAAAATAATTTTTTAATGTGTGACTTTCAACCACTTTTTGGAAAATTCATGACTGATTCAATCAGCCTGTTTTATCTCTTGTATCCCATAGACCTGGCGATCATTCGTGGGGGTCCTGCTTGTTACTGTCAGAGCATAGTTCACAGTTTACACAACATTCAGTAGCTTTTGATACTAAACAAATGGTTAAATCCAAGCTTCGGCTAATTTGCACTAAAAATTTGCTAAATAAGCAAAGCATAAAATTAATTACATTTTAATTAAATTTCTGAAGTTAATCACTGTAGAGAGTCCCTGATACTATAGCACATGGGGGGCACTAGATAACAGATTACAAAACGTTGCAGTGAAATGGAAGTTTGAGTGGCTTTTAATTGACTTAAAACTAGGAAAAAGCTAATTAATGTTTAACTCTGATCAGATGCAGTCAACATCTTTATAGTGTCACTATGGTCATATTACAAAATTGCATGTTGCTGAGCTTACCTAAGATATGTCAGAATATTAAAAAGCTGTAGAAAATGCACAACTCTAATTTCCACAGTTTTGATATTCTGCCAATAGGATTAATTTCTTTCTTGTTACTTTGAGTCATCTTTGGTCTTTACATGGAAAGTTGGGAGCTTTTGTCAAGACTTAATCACTAGTCAGATATTAGCTGTGTATCAAAAGAGAAAAGAAGGAGGCAACCTCACACGTTTAAATGTAGGTCTCCTCACTAAAATAACAGTAAAATGCTTACAGTACAATATAAAAATGAAAGACATAAACCACGTCCTTTCATTTTCATCTGTCTTGTCAATGTTCTTTCTTTGGTACATTCTGATCTCCACTTTTTAATTTTTCTTTTTTTTTTTTTTTTCCCCTTGACTGTCTTCATTTTACTTAATTCTTTTCTTCTCTTTGTATACCTCTTTTTTTTACCCCAAGTAACCACAGTTGCCGTATCAGAAGGTTCTATGCAATTCACTGTTCCTATAATTGTTCAACTTAGCTGCTCCCTCTAGTTCTTCCTCCACTGTGGTGCTGTACTTCATTTTCCCATCATTCTTTCTATAACATATTTCAACCATGTTTTTTTCTTACGTGAAATCTAAAATTTACCCAAGACATTCAGCTAAAATTCATCTTACCTTTGTTTCTGCAAGTTGAAAACCAGATGCAAGGCCATTTGAATTGATGTAGTTGGCAACAGAATGAGTTGGTGGAAAGGTCAAGCAGAATATTTTTTTCAATTCTTATTTGTCCATGAGTGATTGAATCAAAATTCGTAGCTGAACAGGAATATGGAAACTACTCATATTTTTAATTAGTAACCTATCACAAACATCTGCTTACTATTAAATTGAAAGAGGAAATTTTGCAATTACAGATAGGTTGTTAAACTGCATTATTTACTTCATAACAAAAATGGGGCCACAAATGTGTCTGTGAAAATCAGATTCGTAAATGCAGCATGTGCTTATCTGTTATGAATTTCTTTGTAGTAATGAATTTAGCTTTTCTGTTTGAGCTGCATTATCAGCCGCTAATTGATTTGAAAGCTGCTCTTGAGCATCCAAGCACACACAACAGCTGATTTTCAAAGATATCTGTCAATGTACAGAACATGTCAGCTATAAGAAAGTTAAGACTCAACGCTCCACTCTTGAATGCAAAGCAATTATGAGAATACCAGATCAGACAGACATGAAGAGATTGGAAGGTGAAAATGTAACACTGACTAAAACGACAAAAACGTTGGTTCCTAGAACTATTCATTTAAAATTCATCTTTTAGCAAAGTTATTTTCTATACGTATCTTTGTGGCTTCATTTTTACCTCAGAACTTTTGAAAATCATGTTTCTTTTACTTCTGCAATAAAATTGAGATTTTTAGATAGAAGTATAATTTGCTGCACTGATTTACTAGTAATTTCTAGAAGGAAAATCCAGATTTTTTAATTTTTTTTTATTTTGGATGCTAATTTCTACTTAGTCGTTTGTTCAGAATCAGACAGCTTTTTTTTTCCTCACTAAATCAATAGCAGGAGATTGATCTCCAGCTGCAAAACTCTTTATAACAAAGAAGTCCAGAGAATCACAAGGAATGAATCTGCAGGAAGCTCCATACTTGTGTGAAAGGTTAGGCTTCTGTTTATGTTCTGTGGCATTTGTTGAAGTTATATGTAAAGGCAACTTCTCAGAATGCAATAATATTTACTTTTCTTGGACAGAAATATGTAGGTCTGTGGTGCATAGTCACATATATTTGCAGTATGCCAGAGTTATCACATTTGTTCATACTGTCTAAACAGTACAGGTGGAATCCTGTTAAATTAAAACCTGATTTTAACTGCCTCCATTTTTCTTTTATACAGTTCATATACATATATGCACACGTTTCTGCAACTATACTTCTGCTTAAGGCAACAAATCTGCATATCATCTGTGTGCAAAGGGATCTGTCTAGTCACTGTGTGACAGTGCTCTGTTTTTCCAACAGTTGTAGAGATCTTTGTTGAAAGAATGTTGTAGATATTCATGATTTGCTGCATGTATGACAGGATCGTCTGCTGCTTGTGTTTTTGTTTCACTAAGCCAAGATCCAGACAGCTCAGAGAAGTAACAAAAGCTCTCACAGTTTCTAGGTAGGATTTCCAACTGAAAAACAAGAACATGAAGAAGTTTTAGTGCAGGTGCCATGGGATTTGGAGTTCAATTCAAAACAGTTAATTAGACACATCACGTGTTTTGCTTTGTTGGTTCTTTCATACCATCTTAACCCTGTTTTAGATTTCAGAGCTAGTTCCTCTCTAGCCCTAACCTTTCCCTCCCTTTTGACCATAAGTGCAAAGAACAGGATGACTCAGCTACCAGAGTACTTTGTTACTTCTCATAATAAAATAAGTTGATTCCTTCTTGGAAAAGCTTGAAACATGATACAATAGTATGAATAAGAAAACTGATTAAATCATACTGAAAGAAACTTCCTTTATTTTGAGCTTTGAAGACATTAAGAAAAACATAGAATATATTTTCTTGGGGAATTTAGCTGGCTTGACAGAAACTATGACTGAAAATATTGATAAGAAGCAGAATTAGAAATAAAGATTTGTTATTTAATAAGAGAGATGCATTAGAGACAAATTAAAAAAACAACAAAACCCTCAGACAGGTTGCCCACAACCAGTTTGTTTCTATTTTTTAGATTGCTATGAACTAGATTAATATATAATATTTATATTAAGATTATAATTGATTTCAGTTCTGTAATACAAGATAGAATTTAAGTTGGTATGAGAAGCAAGTAAGAGTGGGGATGGGAAGATGTAGTGTTACCTATACAAACACTGTGCTGATTTTTTTCCAATAAATTTAGTAACAAAAGAATTCTGTGAAACCTAAGGGTTTGTGATTAGAATTATTAGAATCAATGATTTTAGCATTGAAAGAGGGTATAGAAAATGTTCATTTTAATAGTATCACAAATATTTAAATGGAGTGGACTCAGTGTGAGACAAATTCATCTGCATGGATGTTTTGCACACTGGCTATAAAACATAGTAGAAGGAAAGCTCAGATACTTCAGAACAATTCCTCCTGATTGATCATAGTCTATGGCAGGCAAATGATCCTTATCATCTGTATTGCCAGCAGATGTAGGCCTGATAATTAATGTTGCTGTATAGACATGTTGTTGTCTAAAAGCACAGGTAGATATATATTTACTCTGTAAGGAACAAATATATTTGTATCTTTGGTCTTTGCAGATGATTTGTGTACAGGTGGCACATCATGCACTTTGATTACTTTCGGTTGGTTGGCGACCTCCTGAGGATCTGTGTACATGAGAGAGTAAGTAACATCTTAAAGTAATTTGGAGCATGTGAAATAATTCTACTCTAAAATATCAGTCACCCAAACTTGCATCTGAAATCAAGGAAGACTATTTTAATTGATAAGTACTGTACACTGTTTTTCCACCTTTCCCTTGTATCTCTTTCCCACATTTTTAAGGGAACTTGTCCTTGTGATAAGAAATAGATGATGAAAGACTTCCTTATTTTTTGCTCCATATGCTGTTTTATAATGAAGCTAAAGCTTCATTGGTACAAAGAAATAAAATAGCTGTTTCATCATCTCATCTTGTGAAAAGATTTTCAGGTTTCAGTAACTTATTCCAGTTGGCATCAGAGGCTTAGATGAGACAACTGAGTAAAGAGTGCTGTTTCTGTAGCTATGCACAAGTACAACTCAGAACTCATTTATCTCTGAAACTTGAGGTGAAAAATGCAGAGCTTCATCTCTTGCTTTTGTCTCACTAAGAACTTTGTTTATCAACTCATAAAAGGAGTCATTGTCCATGATCACCTTTAGGAGTTGTACAAGAACATTTGTATGATTGCTCACTGAGCCATGGAAGTGTGAAATTCAATAATTTACCTGTTATGGATTTCTCCTTCACTTACCAGCTCTTGTAGACATAAAGTACAATATTACTCAAATGAATTATTAAAATTAATGTCCCATCCTTTTCACTGCATTTTCCTTCTTCCTAGACATGTTCCTTTTGTGGTCAGATTGTCACACTTCATGGAAAATATGCCCCTGGTTTTTGTTATTTTTATTTTTCAAGGAGATTTCTTTCAGAACAAGAGAGTACTGTGAAGTTTAAATTCAACAAAGCTGTCAGAGGAGAGGGCTGGGGATAAGAAAAAAAAATGAAAAAGAAAAAAGTGTTTTTGAACAGTTACACAGAATTTAATGGAGTTAAAAACAACAGAAAGAGATCTATAAAAATTTAATAAGGATTCTGTAGAAACCACTCTAAAGACTTGCAGAGCTTAATAGACAGTGTTGTGTTCTATGCCACCTCACTTTTAACAATATCATAGATTATATTCTGATATTACTGAGAGCTACTAAATGCTATAAAAGTGGTTTACAAACTCAAGAAAAATGGATTCAGATAATCATGTCCCAGGCTGTGCAGAGTAACTCATCAACTGAGTTTGGGAAATTTATTTATTTTCCTATTACCTTGTTGCCCTTTGGTGATACAAAAGTTACCTGAGAAGCAGTTGTCAAAAGTGGCTGTAGTTTCCATTTCAGTGATGGTTATCTGCAGCAATACCAGATGATGTGAATAATTCTGACGGTTGTGGAAAAAGCAACAAAGACTATACTGGCAATGGAGTTGACTATATTCCACAACACCTGTGGCTAAATTGGTCATGTCTCAAAGTAGTTTGAAATTACTTGCTTTTAATTTTCAATAACTAAAATGACAAGTCATTCCCACATCAGGAATCTTTCTAATAATAATTGTTATAGGGGGTTCTATTGTCTAATTGGGGGTAAATGCCTCACGCCTTTAGTTTCAATAATTGTGTAAAAAACCCCAAAAACCCAACAAACAGAATTACTGTTTTTATAGAGACAGGAATCTAAAATTCCAGTAAGCATGGTGTAGAATGCTACTGCTTGTACATTTCTCTTGCTTAGCCTTCTACTCCATGTCTCAAACAGCGTTTTGACTTTTTAATGTGTACATGATACAGACCTGTTGCACCCTGAGCCTGATACCTTGCATCTTTTTCTGTAAAGTGAGAAATACAGCATAAGAACATACGCAAAGCAACGAGAAATAAAGAACAGTGTAACTTAAGTTATATTGTGTAGACTCTGGTGGGTGGTTTGAGGACATTAATTGATACTGGGGCTCTTTTAGTCTCTGCTGCTACATTTGTGAATCACACTGGATCTCCAGATATAAATCTCTGTATGAATCTATGAGATTGCTTTATGTCTAATAGATCATCTGGTGGTGAATAATAAAAGCATGCACACTGCAAGACAACTTCTACTCTGAAGAACTGGCAGTGTCTCATATTGCTGAAATAGGGGAGTGTATCCTGGGAGCCAGAGTAAAAAATCTACATGACCATACAGACATTCATGTGCTCATTCTAACAGTGCTCTGGGTAAGATGTGTGGGAGATATGTACCAGAAGGCACCATGATGACTCTGCTGGCAGTGTTAGTAATGCTCTGTGACCTTACTGATATACTCCACCTCTCAAAAGAGTACCAGTACTCTTTTACATTTCAAATTGAATGAAGCCTTCCAATTTTATGCCAGCCAGGACAAAGCAACAGGAGCTAAAGGTGTACAGTTCTTCTAATAAAGTTTATTAAATAGTGATGTGGCCAAAGATTTTGAAACAGAATGTATTTTTGAGTTTTCTCATCAGATACAGACTAGAAATATTTTGCATATTGAATTTATGGAGAAAGATATTTTTCCCATGACAATATGGAATCAGAAGATTGTTGATTGAATCGTAGTTTCACTAAGTAATAATAAAACTCATACCATTACCTTCAACTGGAATCTCAGGTAAATCCACAGCATGGCGGATCATAAAAGTCACTAGAACCTGATTCTTTTATAATACAAGTTCTTTGTCAGGGAAATGTTGCACATTTTACAGTTTCACCTACAGGTGCTGGAAACCATAGAACAAAAAGTTCACAGAAAGTCTATGATTCTTTGCAAAAATTAAAAAGATTAATCTTTTTATGTTTTATGTTACTCATCAATGTGCTATGCTTCTTACAGAGTTGCACATAAAGACAAAGGTACATGACTTAAATTTAAAATGCATGTTTCACTACTATGAAATTTATGGTAGTTTTTTTTTTAATTGAAGCAGCAAAACTCTACTTAAATTAGGTATATTTCATGTTTATCAATGAAAGAGGTGTGATAAAGATAGTTGGAGAAAAATGGAGTAAAAAATTTAGTTAGGGATTATTACTTTTAAAGGATACACGGACCAGAAAAGAAAAGCTAGGCTTCCATTTCTCCAGGCTTAGATCAAGAAAATTTATACCATTTCCCAAATCTCAGTGCAACTTCATTTTAAAGAGGAGGTATTAAGGCAGTCTGTGGAAAATTTTGTCACTGTTTATGTACACAGGCAGTGCCAAACAGTGGATCGTGTAGCTTCTGTGCAGATTTACTGCCAAAAACTGGGGTCCCAGCTCTGCAGTGGACTCTTTCGCAGTGAACCCTCTACCCAGAAGCAGACTGGTAATTTTACAGGCTTTGAGGGTCTTTATTTGCTGTGCTCACATACAAGGTCAACAGTTTTCCATTTTACATCTTTTCCATTTGTATCTTGATGAAAATCGTCTTTAGCAAAAGCAGCTTTGCAAAATCAAGATAAATGTTTAAACATCTAGGGAATAGGGTTTGATACTGACTGTAATGTAATGGCTAAAGTGTAGTTCAGTCAGATTTCTTTAGCAGTGGTGGGTTTTCTTTTTCCTTTTAAAAATATCCTTTAAAAAAATCAAGTAAAAGTTTGTATTTAATAGTATCGACGGACAATTTTAAACTTTGCTTTAAATTTCAACACTGTAAACATTTAGTTGTCTGAAAAGGATTTGAATAGTGCAAAAAATGTTCTGTACACAGCACATTTGCATCTCATTTCTATTTTTTAGGAGAAAAACAAACTTACATTTTCTTAGATTAGAATTCACTGCAATGCTTAAAAGGTTACCTTGTTATTTCTAGGTTTAGTCAATTGTAAAATAAATTACCTATATTCACACACATACTGCTTTACCATTCATAAACATGCTACTTCAGAAGAGGAGTAGAAGAAGAGTTGCACATACTGAAGATTCTTTATTTCACATTCAAGGAAAGAATAAAAGATCCTGGCTCTTTGAAAATTTAATGTACATCTCCGACCAACTTAATGATGTCTCGTAGAGTTAGTTCAAAATGTGTTAAAGAAAATATCTGACAACTTTTTCACTGTCCCCTCAAAAATTATTCCACCGAAGCTTTTAAAATCCTGCATGCATGAACAGGCACACAGCCATGCATTAATTTAAATAACATATGTAGTATTATTACATTAAGTACTCTAGTTATACCAAACTCAAAAGAAACATGAATGCTGAAGTTGTATACCAACATTTCCATATAGTAAGCAGTATATCGAGAGCAGAGGCTCCCTTCTACTTACTCACGTGAATAGTTTCAGGGAAATTAAGGGTGCCACAATCATTGGTATAGAAGGCAGGACTGTGTAATTAATTTTATTTCCAGCTATTGAGATTTCAGATGATAATTCTAAGCCCTATAAGCAAACATCTTTTTTTTCATTACTTCTTTCCGGGCAAACTGATCAAAGGTGTTTTGGGGATTGGCTGTGTGCCCAGTTTCCACAAATGCCAAAGACTCCTGCACAGTGAGTTAATTAAAATTGACTGCTTCTCTTAGGCAGAAGAAACAGGCTAAATTCTGGCTTGTTCTTAAAAAGGATTGAGCAATTTAGGCAAACAAAATAACTTGGTACTAAGCTAGGGAATAAAAATAACATATTGCTTTGCCTTGAAAAAAACAGATCATATTTTATTTTGTTTTCATTTGTACCTCAAAGGCTTTTTTTTTGATGCTGTGTTGTTTTAGGCTTTTTTCTTTACTTCACTGCAGTGAATTGTAAATTGTTAGATCTGTGTATCCCAAGGACAGGAAGACATATATTAAATGAAGGATATAGACAGATTTTACAGACTGAAGCTATAAATGACAATAAAAAGTCTAATCTTGCAGATGTTTAAACCTCACCTTAAGTCTCTGCTTTTGAGTGAAACCTCCCCCATGCCTAGCGTGACCTTCTCCCTGAAATGCACCAAAAACTGCTGCAGTCTACACAGCTCAACAGCTGTCACATGCCTAAAAGCAGCCAAGTACCGAAAGTCTCCAAAGGACATTTAATATGCATTTTCTAAGAACAACTGACCGAGATTGATAGTAGAGCTCTCAATGAACTAAAAGCATGTTCAAGATTTGGAGCATTTGTGCACTCAGGTTCCGTGACCTCCTCAGGTTAGAGGGTTAGAATTCACACATTTCTGAAGGTGGTGTTTTTGTATTTTTTTACTTTTAGTGTGTACTCTGGCCTAAAGTTAGCAAGGGGAAGCACTCCCTATTTCTTTGTCTGCTACTCTACAGCGAATATCATGTGATTCAGAGGAATATAGAGAAAGAGGTGAAAGAAGAAATTGGTGGGGAGTGAGAAGGACTAGAATGTACATTATTCTGTAATTCAGCATTTATAGTGTTCATAAATTCTGTCTTTGCTTCAAGAGCCTCTTTTATGCTTTCTAGTAATCAGTCTTCTGGGGAATAAAGATGAGCAGATTTGACAAGAAATCCATAATCGGCTATTTCCCTGATGAGCGCCCACCCCACAAGGTTACAGAGTCATGTGTGGTGGGTTTCTAATGAATCTTGAATTCTCCTTTGTATAGTTGAAAATCTTCATCTGGAAGATAAAGAAGGTTTCTAAAGAAAAATGGCCTATCATTTGTTAGAGCACTCTTCAGGGGAAAAGTGACACGAAGTTGCTGGCAGATGACATCATATCACAGCTTTATTTTAAAAGAAAAGGCTTTGACTTGTGAAATGATCTATCTCAAAATAGGTTTCCACCCTCTGGAATGAGCAGATATGTCTCCTTATAGGACCAAGTCCACAGCTTCCCCTTAGGGTTTCCTATTGATTTTGTATATGATGACTTCCCCAGCACACTGGTTGCTCTGGTTTGCAATCTAAGATTTAAGCATCTCCCTGGGGATGTAAGAGATGCCCTCAAATCAATATATAGCCTCAAAACATATTTTTAGTATTGTATTTTTGTTTTCCCAAGAGAATTTGATTTAAAAATCAGGTTTTTCTTTCTATTTCTTCTAAAACAACCTGTCTGCTAAGTGATGTCACTGCTCTAGCGACATAATTGTGATGGTGTAGAAATGTGTCAAATCCTGTTCAGAAGAGTAGTGTGATATTAATTTTACCTCTTGCAATGTTCTGTGCATTTTAATAGAATTATTAAGTAATCCTAGTAGGGCGTTCACAAAACAAGACATGGAAGTAACCTGTCAGACTAATGTTTAGCCAAAGTATGGTAATCTCACTGGTATTCTTTCAAAATCTATAGACCTTAGGAACCATTTTCAAAGGACGATCCAAGATGCAACTAAAATCGTTAGCAGACCAAAGGTCAAAAAATACATTACATATTTAGGAATTTCTTCTAATATATCATCATCATGGCTGGACTTTGCGAACGAAGATTTAGGAAGGCCTCTACCCACACTTGCTGCAAGTGCGCTGGTGGCTAAAAAGGCCAATGCGAGACAGGCAAGTCCAGTTGCAAAAGGCACAGTGGAAAGTCTCCTTGGGCGGTGTTGGTGAGGCACGTTTTTTTCTGCATTGTCTTTTTTCTTCGAGACTGATCCTGTGTGTGCTCTCAAAGGAAGCAGCAGCGTTATAGATGGTGTGCCTCCATGCCTCCCGATTGGAGGCCAGAGCGGACCATTGATGGTGGTCAATATGGCCAAGGCTGAGGTGTTGTTTGAGGGAGTCCTTGTATCTCTTCTTCGGGGCTCCTCTCTTGCGGCAGCCGGTGGCAAGCTCACCATAGAGCACAATCTTAGGGAGGCGGTGACCCTCCATCCTGGAGACGTGCCCTGCCCAGCGCAGCTGCGTTCTCAGCAGCATGGCCTCAATGCTGGTGACCTCTGCCTGCTCAAGAACAGACACATTAGTCACGTAGCCTGTCCAGTGGATGTTTAGAATTGTATGGAGGCAGCACTGATGGAATATCTCTCTCTCTATATATGATAAAATAAAATAATAAAATTAAGGAGGGAAGATATACATTTGACCGTAATTCTGTGAAGAGTCCTATGTGCTTTCACAGTAGAATCAAGATTTTTATTACACTAGTACTGACTTATTTTACATCTATTTAGAGTGCTTTTTAAAAATACACTATTGAGGTAAAAGGCTAAATGTTCCTTCCTAAAATGGAGGTATTTCTCTTATTAGAAGAACCTGTATGCTTTATAAATTCTATGCTGAACTTCCTTTCTAGCTTGTTGTTTGGGGTTTTTTGTTGTGTTTTTAAATGCCTATTAGATTGAATGTTCTCCTTTGGGTGAATAAATAGAAATATGAGCAAATATGGTAATGAAAAATGCTTGCATGTGTCACATTTTTCGTTGTCTTTCCACTGTTAGATTATTTTCAGTCTCACTGAAACTAAAAAGGAAAACACTACTTGCATTGCACTGAATATATTTGCTGAAATCCTCTAAGTAAATAATATTTTAAAGAAAAGAAAACATGATCCTTTTTTAGCAATTATAAGCTTCTCAACATGGACAATGAGAATTTAATTGATATTTTTTATAACCTTTTCTTTCTCATTTTTTGGGCCTATGTGCAATGCACAATGTTAGTCACTGTCAGCAAAATAAATTTATCCTGGTCTGTAACTGCTCCTGGTAAATCATTTAAAGCTTGTTGAGAAGGAACTCGCGTATGTTACTGAATTTTGAAACACATGCCTATGCATTTCTGCATTTTGATTTTAAACTATTTTCCTAATTTTCTTTCATTGTTTTCCCATTAGTTCTTTTATCAATAAACTGAAATGAACAATGATCTTTAAAATATTTCTAGAATACAAATATAAATTTGCAGTCCTGAGGGGAAGGTGGGGGGTGGAAAGAAAGGGACAGACTCCGGGGAGGGAGGGAGGTGCAAGCCAAAGAGCAGAGAGAGAGAGAGTGCTTTATTCAAACTGGTACACAACTTAAATAAGGTCTGGGGGCTGGGTTCTGACCCTGGGAGCACCCTGGGAAGGTTTTGGGGAAGGGTCGGGGCCAGCCTCAGCCATACAAGGCGAGGCCCTTCAAAACTGGGAACGCAAAGGCAAGTATATACCATATAAGGAAATGCTACCCTGCTGCAGGCAGGGTCCCATCAGGCGTGGGTTACAGGCCATGAGCGATGGAAAATTCCAGCAGGGACACACAGCAAAACAAAGGAAAAACATATAGCATGCCTCAAACTGGGCACAGACTTCAAACTGCAAACAGTCCTTAAACATAGCAAGGGTCCATGCAAACACAGCAAGCAGTTCTCAGAGCTCAGGCAGTCACAAATCTGTGCTGATTCTCTTCTCTCCTCCAACAGAAATTGGTAAACATTACTCAGCATTTAAATTTAAATGTAAATCTGCTTCACATCTTTAAGAAACTGAAGTCTGAAAAGGGTTAGAAGTCAGAGGAATTGCAATAAAATCGAAAATTAAACAAAATACTTTACTAAGGATGTTTGCTTGATCTATCCAAAATTAAACATTTAATAACAAAGTTTAAAACTGCATTGATTAATTTTTAAATAAAACTATCCTACTACTAAGGATCACTAAATTAAAGATACCTAGAAGTCACAGAAAAGCACCTAATATGGACATCAGTTTACAGAAAAAGCTAATAGTCTTATATATTTAAAGAATTTGAACCTTCAGCAAAATCTGTTTACAGTCTTCAAGGTAATGCTGTCAGTATTAAAGGCCAAGTGTAAGTGAACAATCAAGTTTACCTGAAGTGCTGAAAGAACCATAAATCAGGAATAGTTTGAAAGTGAGATCATTCAAGGTGTTCTATGAAAATAAGGTGAGCAGCAAGACAGTTATCACAGCTTTAAGATAAAAATCATTACTTGAGAGAAGAATTTAGTTTGCTCTTAAAGAAAATTATTTTCTTTTTCATTTTCAGGTTTCATTTTCTTACAGAGGTACCAAAGCTGCTAACACATTGAATGTAACATTATTTCTTCTTTTTCAGTATGGCTTAGAACATAAACACACACTGACTATTCTCATTTCACACATATTTTTCAGAAACTGTCTCTGCAGTTACAGCAATCCAAGGACAACATTTGTATTTGGGTGTGGGCATATATATTTGAGCTAGGCCTTTGAGAGATACATGTTTATAGTAAAAGTAAAAGGAGCTTTCTTCTCAAAGACATCTAGAGAAAGAATGAAAAAGGATTCCATAAAGTTTCTAGTCGACAGCCATTGCTATGCCCAAGGTATTGCAAAATAAGATCCAAAATGGCCCAACAAAGATTAATACATTCAGCAGGATCTGCCTCAATTAAGATAAAGATGTTGGAATCGTGGCTTTTCAGACCTGCTCTGATGATCTGCTACTTCCATTTGCTTTTTAGCAAAGGAATCAACTCTAAGAATGGTCCTAGACAACACCACACCAGGATTTTTTGCCATAAATCCTTAGCTCCTTAGTCTGTAGTGGGCTGACCTTAGCTGGATGCCAAATGCCCACACAGACACTCTATCACTCTCCTTCCCAGCCAGAGAGGTGAGAGAGAATAAGACGGAAAATGTTGAGATAATGCAGTTTACTAAAGCAAAAACAAAATTTCACATGCACAAGTGAAAAGGAAAATAAGGTTTATTCTCTACTTTCATTAACAAGTGATGTCCTGCTACTTCTGGGGAGCAAAGCCTCAGCATGCAGACATTGTAAACAACAAATGCCCTGTGTTCCTTCTCCTTCCCTTACCTTTTATATCAAAGCTGACACCATATGGTAAGGAATGTTCCTTTGGTTAGTTTGGATCAGCTGGACTACTTGCATCCCTTCCCAGGATCTTGTCCTTGATTGGGAGCATGGAGGATGCTGTGCCAGCACTGCTCAGCAGTAGCCAAAACACTGGTGTGTTATCAACACCTTTCTAGCTACCAATGCAAGAAACAACCCTGTGAGGGCTGCTATGGTGAGAGGAAATCTAACTAAGCCAGACCAAATAAAAGGTCATAGATATTCTTCTGCACTGCTTTTCCTTCTCACTCTAACTGTTAAAATGGACANAGGAAAAAAAAGAAAAAAAGAAAAAAGAAAAAAAAAAGAAAAAAGAAAAAAAGAAAAAAAAATTAAAACAAAAATAAAAAAAAATCTGAGGTATGGCTGTTTTAATACTTCATGTAAAGTTTAAAGTAAATACCAATCCTAACATGATACATTCAGTGAGACTTAAAGGCAATTTTTGTGCAGTCATATCTCACTTTTCCCTTGCTGCTAACATTCTATGCTGATCAGATGTTCTCTCAGATAGAAAAATCTTAACACTGGAAATGTATTTCAGCTGACTGGTGCTTGCTGCTGACCTGGGAACCTTTGTACATTGTACTCTATCCAGGGTATGTATAATTTTCAGACTGAATACCCTTGGTATCACTTAGGTATTTGTTCCAACTCACACCACTCTGTCTGGAGTCATTGCTTCAGTCTCACTCCCACTGATACCATTCTCCCCTCTTTTCTTCCTTTCTTTTTCTCTTGTCTCCTATCTGACTGACCTTCCTTCCCTCATTGATCTCCCTTTAACAAAAATCCACTTGAGAAAGTTAAAGGTTGGACACAACTCAAAGAGAAAAATGGAAAACCAGCAGGAAGACTGCAAGCCTAGACATTATTTGCTCTTCTCTTGTCAAGCTCCATTCCTTTAACTCAAATAGCCTGCAAAACTTTTAAGATGCCTCACAAATTCTCTAGCAACTATACATGATAAGTAAGTGATAAGTAAATTAATTTAGTATTTTTTTCTTTTTAGCAGAGAGGGCAAGCCCTAGAGGGCATCTGATCTGTGATTATTTCTATAAATTCTTGGCTCCAAGTCCTGTCCTCAGGTCATGCACAATTTCTATTATGCATATTTCTTGCTCTAGAGGTTAAAATGGAAGCCTGTTAAACTGCAATACATGAAAGAAGAAATTATGGAAATTTTCATGATTTTTTCTGTTGTCACTAGCTACAGAATGGTTAAGAAGTTCAGGATATGTATCCATTTTGCTTATTTCTATTTCTCTCATCTAGTACTGGCAAGAGCAGGGAGGCTAACAACAAAAATGAAGAAAAATAAAAGGATAAGCCTTAGTTCTATTTTTCACACTACTTTATGAATTTGAAGTAATTGCATTCAAGTTGAATGAGTTCTGTCAGTGACAGAACTAAGGCAAACAGACCAAAAAAAAAAAAAAAAAAAAAAAAAAAAAAAAAAAAAAAAAAAGAGTTAAAAACCTCTGGATCATTAGTCAATACTGTGACAGTGAGCAATACTCAGAAAAAGAAATAGTTTTTCTTGCAATTAAAATAAGTATTGAAATCCCAAATAGTAGACTAATGCACTAGCTTCATAATGGGTAGTGGTGTTTACATACCCCCCAAAAAAAAAAAAAAAATCAAAATAATCCTTCAACAACCAGCAGTTAGTATATCTAGAAAGGAACTAAAAGATAACATGATATAGCTTTGAGTTACTGTTCAGTGAATTAGTATGCTGCTGGTGTAATCCAAGTTAGATGATACCCCCTCTCAAAAGCCCCATTTTCACGTTGTTGGAGAAGGAGCCAAAAAGCCACTTTCATCTATAGGATTTAAGGTCTCAGGTGTTCATTACAGCTGGTACCGATTTGTCTCATGATTACATTCCTTTTTTTGAAAACATTTCCTCCTGCTCTTTGTTGGAAGTCCAAATAGAGAAGTTTTATCTTTCCTCCGGAGGTCTGCATTTCGCATAGCACAATATACCATTTACAACAAGGGCTTAAAACGATTTTCAAGAGGAAGTAAAGCAATCTCCTAACCTTGCCATGATGTAAAAGGCTGATAAACAGAAATTCTGAGCTGGTGAGTAAGGTGATAGTGACTTTATATGTTGGCAAGATGAACACTAGATTTGGAGAACAGGGGTGTAGCAGCCTCACAGTTTTGGGGTGGGGGTGGGGGGTGTGTGTGTGACTGTAAACATATCAGAGAAGTAACTTTTCTCTTTAACAATAAGTTCATGACTGGCAGTGAGTTAGGTCATCCTGTACTTGCTGAGGAGGTACTCTTCAGTGGGAGCAATGTTCATTGACAGAACCTAAATCACTGTTGTTTGAGAGACTCACCTTAGAGAATCAGCTGCATTCATGATGGTCTTCTTGGATGATGGCTGATAAATACTTAACATAGGAAACACATTTCCCCTCTCACTAATTTTAGTATTTATTTAAAGCAAAAACTTCAAACCATGAAAATACCTTTCATAATGATGGTTCATAACTTGATATTCAGAATGATTATGGATTGGTTGTGTATGTGCTCTACAAAATGTTGGGAAAGAGTAAGAATATCTTTATGAGATTGAACAAAATTTTTTTCAAAAAACCCTAACAGTGCCCACAGATTTGGGGCCTCAAGGTTCTCAAATTCTGCATGACACAAGCTGAAACCATTTCTATCAGCAGATGATCTTTCTTATGATTTTTCTTACAGTCCTCTGAGAAAATGGGAAGAGAATGATGTGATCAAAGAGACATTTAACTTTTAATTTTTTAATTTTTTTTAACATTGTATAAGAATGCTTTGGGAAGAGTTGAGATTACATTAGAAATAAAGAATGGTCTTGTAAGCTTTTACAAATTAATACATTAAGGTACTCAAATAAATCAGTTTCATAATTCAGCAATGTTCTTAACAGTTTCCTATTTCCAGCATTAGTCTTAATTTCAGGTATTAAAAAAAATTACCATTAGCACACATAAATTTACCATCCATGGCTTAAGGAAAATAACTGATGAACTAGTATAATGTCTACACATTACTGTGATCTTCCACTTGTTTTTATCTCTCCATAAAATATGTTTTTTAAGAAAGAAGCCATTCTTTGAAGAAAAAGAAAGAAAAAAAGTTTTCCAAGCTCTTCCTACATTTCAATTAACTTCAGTAGTCTCAAAACTTATCAGTTTAAGGGATCCGTCCATATGTCTTCCATATTTTCTGTCTATTCCTTTCCTATGCAAGCTATATTTGAAAATGTAATTGAAGTTTTATGAATGTATGTATCTGGAGTGAAAGGGTAATATATGTCAGACATCATGCAATCCATTCTGACAGTTGCTTTACCATAAAAGAACAGGTGTGTAATGTCCATACTATGGATTTGCCATTAGGATGAATGTTACCTTGGGAGGGTTGTCAAAAAAAAAGTGGAGTGTAGGGCATAAAGGACACAAATGAACAAATGAGGCTTAACTGGTATTTTCCTGCTTGTCAAACAACTCTGTCTGTTTATTTAACTTAATTTATGAATGAGCTTTTCAGCTTGCTTCTGCAATTTAGGCACTGTAAGCCTCTAGAGATGAGATCTTGGTATCTAACTTCTCAGGATTTGCTAGGAATGAAAATATAATTTTTCAGGCATTAATTTTGAAGATTATACATTAATCTTGCCTGAAATCAGAGCTTTGTGAATAATTAGTCATTAATAATTTATATATTAAAATGCATAGATTTAGCTCTTCTTTTTTTGAACTTTTTTTGAGTTTTCACAGATTTTCTCACTGAATACTTTTGACTGTGGACTGTTAACAAAAAGGTAATTTTTAATTCATAGATAGCTGCTAATTTACCCTGTTATTTCACAAAAAGTAGCAGGGTTTTCTCTAATAATTGTCTGACTTATATAACTGTATCATGATTTTTTTTTTTTTTACTTTGTCTCATATCATAAGACTTTCAACTTACAGTACCATCAATTACCTAGATGTCACAAAAATTGTAGTGTGTCGCTGATTACACAGGTGAAACAGGGAACATTTCCAAAACTACATGAGGCTATCTATTCATGCAGTTATCAAGAATATTAATTCCATGATTTGCATAACCCTTATACACCTATAAAGGTGCGAAGTTCTTTTTTTTTATAGTGGTTTTTATTTATTTGTTTAGAGATTTTTGCTTGAAATAGTATCAGCAGCAAAGGTGCTTCTATGCTATATGCTATTGATGTCTTTTGTTTGATGACCAATAGCTGTTCAATTAAAGATTTACATTTTTACCCTGTCAAACAAATATCATAAGATAGGAGAAGACCATGGCAGCAGTTACTGTTTCTGAAACATTTTTCAAAGGATATTCAATGAAAAAAAAATTCATGCACACCAAAATGTATTTTGATATACAAATTTGAAAGTGGTCATCTGCTGAAAATTGATCCAAGAAATAATAAAATTGGTTATATGATACCTCCTGACAAATATTGCTGAAATCCTATCACAGAAAGAAATCTGGTGTCATATAATTGACATCTATGTTTGTAAGAATAACACTATTTTGTGTCAGGCACACTAAAGTGGTATAAACACCATTTATACACACAAACACACTTCATAGTCAAATTGAAAATTTATGTACTAGCAATGGATTGCTGTATTTGAGGTTTTGATAATTTTCAATATTTCACTTCTCTGCTGCTAAGTATTCCAGCTCTCACCATTATTGTTAGCACAAGAAAATATGCCATCATAGACATACCAAGAAACAAAACTGACATATAAATAATTCCCTGTCCTAGTGGAACTATGGACTTTTCAACTCCAGAAGATTCCAGACAAGACCATAACACATTTGAAATCAATCAGTAGGACAGGAAGCTCAGACATGGGGCTTCAGGCATAAAAACAGAAGGCAAGCAGTGGCATGCTGAGGTAGAATACACTCATGAGGCCAGATATTTTGTGTTCCAAAAGTGTCTTTTATGACATGCTGTTAGAATAATTAACAAAACTTTTTTACTTTACATACTTAACTGTTAAAAATCTAGGGTAGCAGTTACACACGCGATTTAGACAAAGGGTTTATCAAGGGACGACATCTACTTCATACTGTAATTATGTAAACTCGTAGTTCTGTCTAAGCAATGAAGCTGGTTTTTCTTTTTGTCATATGATTGAATAAACTTTAATTTCTTGAGAAGCTATACCTAAATAATAACATGATTGTAGTATAAATTTCAGTTACATGTAAGCAAATCTACTAATTAAAACCCCAATTCAGAACCAATCAAGGATGCCTCCAGCTTATTTCCAAATGTGTATTTAAATTTACACCATTTTAGAAAAGCAGTTAAGCATATGCTTAGTCCACTGAAGTCAGTGTTTTCTCTCCTGAAGTTTATATAAGTAACAGCTACAAGAAAAAAGCAAAAGTTGAATCGATTGCAGTTTTACTGGGACTGGTAGAAAAATCACCTCACTATGTCACTTCATTGTTTGTATTCAGTGAAATCTAGCTAGTTTTAGGCACCAAAAATCCTGTATTGCTATTTTTTAATTGTCCAGAACTGCAGTATCACTATAAGATAACTGACTTGGATTCTGGCATATAAACCTTCCAGAGAAATTTTAAATTCATTCATATTACAAAAGACTTATTGAATTTGATGATGTGTACACCAAGGAGAATTCAATTAAATCTTTATACCCTAGGAATTTTTTTAATTTATTAGCCAACAAATAGAAGAATATTATTTCACGACTGTGCATTTATACAAAACTATTTTTTTAAAATAAAGATATTTTAAAAAAAATTAACATGCCCTGGAATATTAGAGGAAAATATATCAGAAATCCATAGGAAAAATGCAGTAGTTTTATTACTCATTGCAGAGCAGCAGTCCCAAAGCCACAGGCTTGCCTGGGCATTTTACTTTTATTTAAGACTCCAAGAGATTTCACTCAAACAAACTCTTGCAGAGCCTTTGGTTTGTGTAAAGAGAAAAAGCTACACATTTTTTTCCCAAGAAAACTTCTTTTAATTTAGTGAGAAAATAGGTGTTTTGGTAAAACGGTTTTACAGGAGTAACAACCAAGAAGAAGCATTACACTAGAGCACCCAGCAGACACCAGTCCACAGATTAGTGAACCATTTATCAGTTTTAAGTTACCCACAAGAGGAAGAAAAGAATAAGAGAAGAAAGAGAGGAAAATAGTTACCTTCAAGAGTCACATGATAGCCACTTCCAAGAGAGAATGCAGGACCAAAAATAGAGGTCCCATGTGTCTCTATTTATGTGGTTTGACCACCCTGGCCACTCCTCCCAGGTGGCACATCTGGTTCACTGACCACTCAGTGCCTTCTTAGGCGAAGCAAAGGGTGCCGTAGCTGGTCAGAGGCTCCAGGAGGTGTGGTGTGGAAGGGCTGCCAGGTGGGCCTTCCTTGATTGACAGCCCAGCTCCCTGACCGTGTAGGTTCTGTGCATTTCACCCTATTGGCTGCAGCCCTTACCATGCACCTTCTAATCCTGAAGGCCTGACCGCCTCCACACACACACAGACAAGATGGTTGATCTGACACAATAATTAAGCAATGTACTGAGATACGAATCTGGTCTCTCACACTTACAGAAAGAATTCTTGAGTTTGGTCTAAACCTAAACAGTTTGGAATAGTTAATCTTACTCTTGACCACGTAGCCTATAAACATTCTTGCAGATACCAGCTTTGATGAAAAGAGGATAACTACAAATCTGGTGGAATTCTGACATATACTGCTTGTATCTCTGTGGAATTATTTGCCTGCATGGTTATAGGAAGGAGTTGACATGTGAAATGATTAAGATGTGCCTACCAAAAAAATTACCAGATCCTTCTATATATCTTACAGGGCTTAATTGATGTTGGATTTTAAACAGATAGTGGGGAAGGCAAAGGACAGAACATGCCCTTGCTTCACACACTGCCTTGTGGAATATTAGTCACTATTGCTGTTTTAAATTGCACCTAAATTACATCAGGACTAACTGAGAAGGTGTTTAGACTGGTGAAGGAAAAAAAAAGACATAGAGGATAAAGAACATAGGAAAAAAACCTTATTCTGTTAGAAGGATTGATATGATCCTAAGACATCTCAATAGCCACCATGCTGAGTTCTCAGGACTATGAGAGGATTTTGTGTGAGGCTTAGAATGTAGTATTGGCAAAGAAATGTAAACCTATTCCTAATGCCAAATAAAAGCATCAGAAGGGAATAGAACATGATAAATTTCTCAAGATAAAAGCAGTAGGAAGACAGCTAGTCAACAGCTGTGAAAACAGAATTAAAACTTGCATAAATTGGAAATGGTATTCCCCAAACTAAAGTTGAATCCAAATAATAGAGTATGTATAATCTCAACACAGGATTCAAACTGGGTCAACAGGACATCGTGACTAATTTTGTGGATGACTGCCAACATACTCAGGCAATTGCAGCCTATTGACCAATGTCAAACAGTTCAATTTTGCTTTCCCTACAGACCTACAGACTTGAATTTTTTAAATAAATATATCGTAGACCAAATGATCCAGTAACTACACAACAACATAATGCTGAATGTTAGGTTTGAAGCTTAAGTCAAATCGCATTTAACCATATTTCAATATGGTATGTGGATGATAAGAGTAAGGATTTCAAACGTACATGGGATTTGGAAGAACGAAGGGAAGAAAAATTCCACACAGTATCAGGGCAGATTAAAGAAAAATTCAAAAGATACCAGACTATACTGTAAGGGAAGTACCAGTTCCAGTAGTCAAAATACATTTTCATTGCTTTGAATGATCTAATTAAACCAGTCAGTTTATTTATAGAAAAGAAAAAAAAAATATTTTCTCTGCTTTTTGTGTTCTTTTTAATAATTTTTTTTTTTAATTTGCATCTTAAGCTTTTTTTCCATTTATGCATTTTTTACAGATGTTCGTCTTTCTTCAGCTGTCCCTTTACCTTTTCATCTCTGCAGAAATATTTCAGTTATGGATATTATGCTGAATTTTTGTATTTCAGTTGTAGACTCGATAGCTTCTAAGTGTCTTCTGAACCAACAATTCTGTGAAACAGTCTGTGTCTCAACTGGTAAATAAAACAGGGACAAGGCATGGACTCAAACACTGGCTCAAGATTGGACTGCTTATCTATTAGTACTCTTGCAGTGCTGAGCTGGTCAACCAGCTGGTTGACTAGCACTACTCCAGGCAGGGCCTCAGCATGGTCTGGACAAAACCAGGATCCTTCACAGAATCATAGAGTACTTTGATTTTGAAGGATTATCAAAATCCAACTCTGACCCTGCACAGGACATCCCCAAGAGTGTCACCATGTGCCTGAGAGCACTGTCCAAATGTTTCTTGAACTCTGGCAGTCTTGGTCCTGTGACCACTTCCCTGAGGAGCCTGTTCCAGTGATCAGTCATACTCTGGGTGAAGAACCTTTTTGCTATATGTAATCTAAGCCTTCTGTGACACAACTGCAGGCCATTCCCTTGGATCCTGTTGCTGGTCACCACAGAGAAGAGATCAGTGCCTGCCCCTCTGCTTCTCCTCATGAGGAAGGTGTAGATTGCAAGGAGGTCTCAGTCTCCTCTGGGCTGAACATGCCAAGTGACGCCAGCCACCACTTGTATGGCTTCCCCTCTAGACTGGTCTAGGCTCATTTCATGGCCTCCTTTGAACACTCTCTATTAACTTTATATCAAGGCAAGGAAGAAATAGTTGAAACCTGGCTGTATTTTTCTATTTGGTTGTGGGTTTTTTGGTTTATTTGTTTTGTGGAGCTTTTTGTTTTGTTAAATTTTATATTCAACTTGAAGGAAAAAAGTTATTCTGTATTACGTAATATTTTCCTATATGTACAATCCTTTTTACTTTGCCATAAGTGCGTTTCATTCTCTGTACTTGCATGAAAGCTAAAAGATAATTCAGTTCTTTAGAACAGGAAAATGATCATGGGGATACTGTTGAGATTTTATCTTCTTAAGTGTTATTTGTCTGGGAATACTCACTACTTCATTCTCCAGCTGCTGGTGACTAATACTGAGTATTTTTAAACTGTGAAGCAGGGCTGTCTTCTGTGATTGGATGCTGGTTTTCCCATGACTGTTATTCTTGTCTGAATACCTGATGAAGCAATGACAGGGATTAAAAGTATAGGGCAGACGAATGCCTTATAATTTGTCTAACAGATAAATCTCATTCTCTAATCAATGGTGATGCAAATACTTTATTCAAAGTAGAAAAAATTAAAGAGGAGGAATAAGGATGTCACCCATCATCTGCTTTAACTCAGTATTAAGGTATTCTGCCATCAGATAGTAGATCAAAATCCCACAGAAGAAAAAAGTAATAGGTCACATTCTGAGTTTTCTGAACTACTAAATCCAAGCTGCATTTCTGTCAATCTGTCCTTTTCATAGAATCATAGAATAGCATGGTTTGGAAGGGACCCTATAGATCATGTGGTTCCAACCCCTCTGTAGTGGACAGGGACACCTTTCACTAGACCAGGTTGCTCACAGCCCCATCCAACCTGGCCTTGAAGACTTCTTTTAATCCACATCTTACTGTCTACTTTAAATTTGTAAATACCTTGAGCATGAACAAAAATTAAATTGTTCAATTAATAGAAATACTGCAAAAAGCCAAAATCACTTATCTGTAGATGCAGATCTCTGCCTTCTCTAAAAGAAGAATGGTAAAATTTTTACAACTGCACTTTTTAATTTCCTTGAAATGACTGAGAGTTATGATCAATAAGTAGACTCCATACTGTGTGATTTACAAACCTTAACTTCTTAGCAGAAGTAGTAGGGAAAACTCAGAGACAAAATAGTGTATGTTTATCAAATCCATAAATTTACATGTTAGTTTTTCTCATTCCTCAGGAATGTATGGTCAATAAGAAGAGATATCAGTATATTAGGGGAAAAAAAGAAAAAGAAGCAATGTTTTTTTTTAATTTAACAATAACAGTAAACAGTGATAGTGAGAACTGTACAGAACTGTAATTTTTCTAAAGAGAATGAAATCATTACAAGACCTGTGGACTTACGGGGATCCATATTAATTATAAGAATGTGAGAACAAACTAATAAGACAGTTAAATGGTGAAGAATATCGACTGCGCCAGATTAGATATGGATCCACTTGGATCCATCTTTTAAATACTGGAGGTAAAAAGCATTGGTTCAATTTTGGATTAATGAATATATTTGGAATGCAAATACCCCTGATAAAAAATAAGTTTTATATTTGTCTGAAAGAGCCATCAGCAAATACATCAAGTGGCCCACGCATTTCTTCTAGACATAATTTACAGTTATTCTCACTAAGGTCCAAAACAAAACAACCACATTGAGCTTGCTACTTCAGTGTCATTGCTAGTACTTTGCATGTGGAAAACCTGAAACAGTTGTGAACTGACTTGCAGCTAATGTGAGATTAGCACTTTCCTCTAAATATAAGGAAGGAGGAACAGACATTTATCTGCCAAGCAGATATTATTTGAAAAGTGATAAGTTCTGTTTCACATCCCTTGTTTATTTATTTTAAAAATAAGTAAGTAGAGGAAGCTGGGAGAGTGGGAGCAACTGAGAGAAAGCAAGAGAAGTTCAAAGCTTCCCTTTCTTGGCACCCACGAGCCATTAGAAGAGCTTGGCTGCCCATGTAACCACAGCTTCAGGCAGCTGAATGCATGCCCGAGCAGAAATAGAGACACAAAGGGATTCAGGTTCTTATGGGATTATCCTGAAGCTGAGAGAAGACTTGTGAATATTTAAACATTGATGTTGCTTGACAAAGTTCCTCCAGTGACAAGAAAGCCAAATAAAATCAAAAGTTTACTCCTTTCTTTCTCTGATACATTGTTAAAAAATTTTCTTGTTTAATTTATTTGGAAGAAAATCTGAAAAGTTGTGTCTTAAATTTTGATAAAGCAGACTAACATTTCTTCTGGACCTTAGTTTAAAATGAGCAGTTGAGAATCATATAATGTAGCTGGAAGAGAGAGAGAGGGCAGTTTGATTGCTCAATGAATGCAACTGTTTTGAAATGCTATAGTTAGATAAATGGTATCTAAATAGCTGAGTCTCAAATCAATTAAGATTTTATAGATTTGGATCACAATTGTACAACTGGAGAAGAGAGAGAAGCATGTGCATTTTGCAGCATACTGTTTGTTGCATTAGGACTTTGCTTATTAAGATGCTACTGATTCGAGCTGTCTCTTGGAACAGCAGCATTGTGTGCAATTACAATCAATAAACAAAAAAAAATTCAATCTGTTTCTGGTGAATGAGGCCAAGTCAGAAGCACCACTCTGTATTCTCCATATGTTAAACTTTCTTTGAGGAAATTAATATAAATATTTTATCAGCTAGTCTCCAAAACTGGATGATGGAAAATAAAGTCCAGTACTCTACTCTGAACAAATGGGTGGTGCCCTGGCATTTTTCCTTCAGTATCTTTTCCCCTGAGGGTTCAGATCTACACATGTCTGGCATAAATAAAAGTGATGTGCAAAACTATCAAGACTATTACTTCTGTAGTGTTCCTTTCATATCAGTGATGTAATGGATGAGGTAGGTTGTGTGAACCAAAACATTCAATTCCATATTGATTTAGATAAAAATATCTGCTCTAACATACTCCTCCTGTGTAGAAGGTGTTTGTATAAACAACCTATGAACACAGGTACATGCAGTATGTAGGATGCTCCTTGCACTTTTGGCATGTAAATTTTTACTGAAGCAATGTTTTTCTTGGCAACATTTTTCCTGCAGAATTTAGCAGATGTGCAGTCTCTGTGCTTACAGCAGTAAGGCAGATGATTATTTTTCCACACTATAGCAGGAGCATTCATAAGCTGGGTGAAATGCTCAAGTATGACAGGCAGGTTTAAGACAATATATAAAAAGAATTATATATACCTCTTTCATGTTATTGCACAATGCTTAACATACAGGAGAGTGATGGGAACCATGACTCCTTTTGTAGACCTAAGAGGGAATAAATTATAAGGGTCACAGGCTGGGACAAGTTCCCAGGTGAATGGCAAATGGAAAACATTTGGAATAACTACTGAATTTTTTACTCAATGGAATAATGGAACAGATATATAATTTTCAGGATTAGAAAGGATTAACCAGATGTAGCAGTACATTTGTTAAAGGCTTCTTTAAATCAAAGTAAGGCAATGATATCCCTAATACCCAACACATTAACATGTGAAGACAAATTAACATTATTATACTAATTTAGGAAACTAATTTCAGCCATTATGAAAGTTGTGGGTTATGTCTTCTACATGATGCTATTACCATTTATGGATGGTTATTTTCTCTTTTTTGGGAAGTTTTGGGAATTTTTTGTTTTGTTTTGTTGTTTTTTTCTGGTGGTTTTGCCTTTTTTTAATGTGGGTTTTTTTGTTTTTTTTTGTTTTTAAACCTCATACTCCTGTGAAGATTCTTTTTCCTTTGAAGTACATCTATTCCGATTTCTATTTCTGCCTGTACTTTTCCTTCTATATCAGTATTTCAGATAAACAGCAGCAACAAATTAATAAGATTAATGATAAGTATATGGTCCCTCAGCATCACAGAGGTCCCATTTGGGTGCATCCAGAAAGCTGGCAAGGCATTCAGATCTTGTTAACAGATCATGCTGAGGACCTGCTGAAAGCCCACTGTTCATGGGCTGTATAAAATCTAGGTAGTAATGTGGGTTAGAAATAAATAATTATCTAAAGTGTGAAGTGCCTGACTCAATTTGGATACTTGAAAATCAAAGTACAGTTTAGAAGAGGGTATGCATCATAGACTATAAAAATGCTAAAATTTAATTGTTCATAAAGGAACAATTTATTAGTGTGCCCTGTACACTAGATCTGGGAGGGTTAAAATAAGGATTGAGGAATTATTTTTTTTAGATTTTTTTTTTCCCTTTTGGATGTTTANCTTTTTGCCATTTCGGGAGAGGGGAATCTTTCTTGTGAGGTTTGGCTGTTGGCAGAGAGCCAACCCGAACTTTCACATCATCAGTTCCCTTCTGAGATTTGAAAATATACCTTTGGATACTGCACCTTGTCTCAGAATAAGGAGGTTCCTTAAAAAGGTTTATTGGAATATCCCAACAATAATCTACTCTTCTCAGTTATCCAGAAACATATCTAACATTTGGTGAGCTACCATTTGACAAACAAACAAACAAACAAAACAAAACAAAACAACAAAACAAAACAAAACAAAACAAAAAAACAAAACCAAGAAATTTGAAACCAGTGTCCATGTGTCTGGATTACAGAACTGTGAATTCCCAGTTGGGGTTCAATGAACTCATTTTGGTCAAGGAAGTGTAACTGAGACCTTTCATTACAATTCCATCCCCACTGACAGTGTGATTCACATATCAATGTGCTGAGATTTGCACTGTTTTGTTGAATGATTTAGACTACTTCTGGAGACAGAATAGTCATATACAAAGGATGTATGGAGTGTATTGGAGTTCAGCTCCCAGTTTATCAGCCAATCTGAATTGACCTTGAGACCATTATATCTCACCAACTATCTATTTTCTACTGTCTTTCTTATCACTTAAGATGCAAAGTAATAGAATCTTACTATGTGTTTGCACAATACTTCACATAAGCTAGCACAAATCCAGAAAAAGGATGGCAGAACTTGTTCTTGCCTGTAATGTCTGTTCATTTGCATCTCTCTGAATTGGAGAGAGAGGGATTTGATGTTAGGATTTGTGTTAGGTGAAATTGGTTGGAAGGTTGCATTCAGAGGGTAGAGATCAATGACCCAAAGTCCCGATGGACATCAGTGACATGTGGTGTCCCTCAGAGGTCTGCATTGGGACCAGGGTTATTTAATATCTTCATTAATGACATAAGCAAAGGGATCAAGGGCACCCTCACTTTCACCCAGGATTTGGTTAAAATTCAAGGGCATTTTATTCAGGATTCTCAGGGAATTTCCATGCACTTAAGATCATTAGTTCATCTTCCTGGTTAAGCGGGTATACATTCAGCAAAGTTTTCTGTTGCCAGTCTTGCTGTGGAAATACACAGATGTGCTTCTGCACATTGGCACGATATTGTACCCATGGGAATCTAAATTTTCCACTGGCTTGTCTATTGTTTAACTCACCTGTGTGCTTTGCAGTGCCATAGATTTAGGAAGCAAGACCACGGAACATTTGTAGAGCCAGTCTAGTTAAAAACCACATATGCTGTCACTTCTCTTCTACCAGTATAATTAAACGGGAGTTAGAATTTACAAAGTGTTGACATTTTATCAATTAAAGATAAACAGGGGATAGACGAAAAAAAAACCCAAAACCAAACAAGCCAATAAAAGCTCTAGTGATGGCAGTTAACGTCCTGCAGTTACTCAGAATATGGCTTGTTAGAAGCAAGATATAAGAAATTTAGTGCCTTTTTTTTCTTTTCTGATTTTAATCTATGAAGTTCACTAGATGTTTATTTTCCATTATGTATTTTCATTTTATTTCTTGGTTCAGTGCTATGCTTTTCCAGCTGTTACTTTGGAAAAATAATTGTAATTCGGTCAAGCAAATGCACAGTGGTGAGTTCCACAGTTTGGTAAATTCTCTAGTGGAGCTTCTGAAAAAAGACTTGCAGCTTATTTAGACAGGATTAGATTCTCTTCCTACTTTACTCTTTCTAAGAGTCAGTTTGGTATGTTTTAGAGTATAAATACTGGGACACAATCTCTCTGCAGGATTTGCCACAGCGAGGATATGTTCTACTCTTGGCAAGTAACACTGTGGGGATGACATATTTTCCACTAGCAAATACCTAAGGGAAACTTATAATTAACTAGCTTTCCATGATCAGCATGGTTGCTCTAGTTTAGTTACAGTTCAGTTTTGCATTTCTCAGCAATATCCTTCAGTCAAACAGGAGTAGTGATTAAAAATAGGTTTTGCCTTATCTGAAAAGTTAATCAAACTTCAAGCTGATAAGTTGCATTTTCAATCAAATATTAAAATGCCAATGGAAACATTCAACGTATAGTTTTGAACTCAGTGACAATTTAACCAATTAAAATAAGAACATGTTCGAGGAAGATGTTAAAACTAAGAAGTGAATACAATAAAAAATTCACAGAACCAGAATACAAAGGCTATCAGCCTCATTGATTTAGCAGTTTCTATGATTTGATGCAGAAAGAAGAAAACGTTTTAAAAAAGGTGGTCCTAGACAATAAGCTGTCATATTGGTGCAGAAAAGAGAATGATAGACAATTTAGAAGAATTTATCAAGAAAAAGAAGTCAAAGCAAGCCCCCAGACTAGTGAAAAAAAATAAGTGTGGTCCAGAAGTGGTCCAGAGTGGTCCAAAGAGTAGTCCAGAAAGCCATGGACAACGGATCCCAGTCTAGGACACACATTACACTAAATGTGATCCTCACCAGCTCATCTGTCAGCAGACATGAATCACATGCTAAAAAGTATGCAGGTTGACAACAATTCTCAATCCATATACTTTGAAACTACTCAGCTGCATAGCAGCATTTCTAATGTACAATCTGTGCTGAGTACACTCATTCTGAAAAATAAATGATCTTTTCAGTTTAATCCATCCAGCTCTGCAGCACATTCACTTAAACCTCATAAAGAACATCACCACTTGGAATACGGAGGAGTTAATAAGCTACAGCTATGTTGCATCAAATTGACTTCCACACCACATACACATGGTATTTTAAGAGAGACTACAGTAATTTATTTTGGACCAGGTTCTGTATCTAGGCAGTGCTTGGACTACATCTCTATGAGGTGCTGCACATGGGACATGGACACACTTTATGGTAATTTGGGTGCTCAGTCTGGTTTAGTGTGCAGCTGCCAGCCTGGTCACTGAAATCTGTGAGAAGGTGGCATTTTACAGTGCTGTGCCCTGTGCTGGCTGAGCATGCTGCATCAGAATAAAAGTAGATAGGGCAAAACAGCTTCCCGTGACACTCAGATCATAGGATACTATGCATAAAATACTAAGCTCATCTGAAGAGTCAGTTTGGTGTTCCTACCCCTGAATTTACTCCTCAGATTGCCAAAGAAATTAATTGTGGATGTCAGTTTACTGGGACATGGTATTAAACAGAGGCTTTTATGAAAAGGGTGGGGTGATCATCTCTGACTGTTAACAGATGAAATTTAATCTCTTTTTCTTGTGAGAGAAAATGATCTCCACAGTCAATCTTTTGCAAAAGACAATGTCACCCAAAAAAGTAGCTAAATGTAATCTGAGTTTAGAGGACTTCACTAAGGTGGCAGATATATTCTTAGGGGAAGAGAGACTGTTTAATTCAAATATGTGTTTAAAAAAAATTCTTAGAGATGTTAAAATGAGTTAGGATGTCAGCAACTTTAGCAATACTGTCAGTTAAGACTATAGAAAAGCAGAACAATAGTCATACAGGTTTTATGGAGTAGTGTCAAAGCAGTCCAAGTGCAAAAGTTTGACTTCTTAAAGATTTATATGAAAGTTGTATTCAGATAAAATACTGTACTTTTTTTCCCTCAAAGTGCTAACTTATAACGAAAATAGAAAATACAAGCAGCAGAATACTCCCCCATAATTAGAATCTGAGGATCAGATTAATTTTTTTTTACCTCTTTTTACCCACCCACATAAGCAGGCTAAATACTCTTTCTCTTACATTTGTGATAGGCAAAAGTGTTAACATTCAGAGCAACAAGACGGGTGAAGGTATTTACTATTCTCTGGAGCTTAAAAATTTTCAAGAGTGTCTATGTAAAGCAGTGAATATTAGTCCAAGAATAATAACAAAATTTAGCAAGATAAAGTTTAAAATGAAAGAATGCCCAACCCAGCCATTGGTGATCCAGCTGAAAAGCAGCAGTATTTAAGAATTTACAGTTTCACTTTTGTTACTCATATTGTAGGAAAGATTGCAAAGAAAATTTTTATCAAATTTAGATGTTAAGTCTCAATGTTTAATCAGAAGGAGCATACATTTTGCAGAAATGTTAAAATATATATGTTAATGATATATAAAAGATAAATGTTAAATGATATATGAACAGGGTTATTTCCTCCAAGTATATTCCCAAAGAATATATCAGTATGCAAGCCCATTTTTGTCAAAAGACAAAACCAGATTGCTCTAATCCAGTCTCACCATGCCAAATCTACAAATTCTTGAACTCATTGTGGTCTAGAAAAGCTTTTTTTGCTATTGATCAGCAAGTCTTCGGGAGAGACTCAAATTCATTGCACTAGCTTGACTCAGCAGCTAAATTAGCAACATCATAGTCCTAAGTTGTCCATAATTTGCACAGTGCATCCCAAAGTGTGATTCAGCTCTTAGATGAAGTAACCTTTTCATGGGGAAATTATTCTCTCTTGTTTCTTAAATGCCACTTTCTAAACTTCAGAATAAAAGGTGTATCTTTGTACACCTATTGGCACTGTTTTCTTTGGCCTTCTGAAACAGCCAATACTTGGACCAAAGATTGGAGTTATAAGACTTTATGAACACTGCCATGTACAAGCAAGGGCCCATATAGATGTCAGACATAGATGACTCAGTTGCCTGAATTGCAGCCTGCTGTTTGTGTCTCCTAGAAATGCCTTCTGGCATTTTATTTCTATATTGGAAATGGCCCTTTGCTGTGAAGAATGCCACATGGAGTCTTCTTTTTGCAGGCCAAATTTGCCCTAAACATAATGTAATCTTTCTTGGTTATTATCATGAATATACCTAAATCTGGCTACATTGAAGTAGTTCTTCACTCATTCACAAAAATTCTGAAGGGTCCATCCAGTTAAGTTCACTATAAAATAGAATCCTATTGCCTGAAATATTTGGTTTCTATGATTCACTACAAAAAGTCCACAGGCATTTGTGTATTACAGTAGCTTGCTTGTAAATTGCTGGGCAAGAACCAAAAATTTATTAGTACTAAGAGAGTAGAGGAAAAAGAAGAAAATTAAAGAAAGTAACTAAAATGTAAATTTCAGCATGTCATTTTTGAGGTGATAAATAATACTTTGGACTTTTTTTTAAGAGGCAACTATGAGCCTACTTTGCAATTAAAATAACAGTGAATATTCAAAGTTCTCAAATTATTCAAAGTATTCAAATATTCTCAAAAATAGTATTTTTGAGAAAACAATCTTTTAAGAGTATATTAATTTAAAATATTAAAGTAAAATTAATGTGAAATACAATACAACATATTAGGATGAAGCAAATATGTTCTGAGTTTATTGAAAAATTTTTGGAAAATATTTTCAGGAACAAAATAGATTTAGTGGAATGCAACAACTCAGTAAATGACAGTAACAAGTCAACATTCACAGGCTATCAGTCATCAGTTATTCTCTATTCCAACAACAAGATATATCTTTCATTATATCTTTCAGAAACTATTGTACTGGCAAACAAGTAAACTATATTTAGCATTTATACCCCTGATTTCATTTTGATTACTGTGAGCTTTTAAGTGTTGAAGCTGCTTGCAGATTTGTTATGTCTCATAGTACATTTCAACAGGATCTCAAAAAAGTCTAGATTTTGCTTGAATTTGCATTAAGTGTTTTCTCAATTTGAGGATGGTGTTTTTACTTTTGCAGGAGACTAGAAGATTTTTTTTCAACAATAGCAGGTCTACATCACCTTGTTCCTTGCAGGAAAGTTTGTTGATTCATAAATGTTTCATAACAGTAGTTTGTGTGAATTTTCCATCACAGGAAAAAGGTCAAATTCATTAGTTGCAGAACCTTAAACTGACTTTTATCATGTCTTTCAGAAAAAAAAAAACAAAATAATACCTTTTTCTGGCACAATTTTGTAAAATTCCCGACAAATCTTCTGACGTCTTTGATATGAATACAGAGGTATCCTAGGTGTCCATGTTGCATAATTTACATTTTCCTGATATAAATGGGCCTTTCTTGGGTTTTCATAAGCTTTGCTTTTTGTATTAAGAATTTATCACACTTACTCTATATTAATTTTATTTTCCAAACCTTACAAGTTTTTGGTTTTCCCTGTTGCCTAGAACAATTTTAAAAGTTGTAACCATCATCAACAAAGATTGCTAAATCATAATTATGTATTTTAATGCACTAAACTCAACAGTGGAACTCAACGTGTCCCATTTTGTAGCAGTTACATTAACAGTAAAGTACTTCTCTTGAATGCTATAGCAGAGGTGCCAGTTCTTCAGTCTGCATTTCATGTCAATTATTTCCTCTATTGCAACATTCCTAAAATAGAAATTTGCTGCCCTTCTTTTCCATTTTTTCTAACTTTAAGCATAGAAGGTAAGGAAGTCCCCATTTAATTTTCTAATTCTAACATTGCCTTCCATAACTTTTAAAGCAACTTCCCTGAAGTCATCTTTTTTATGTAGCTTACTAGTTATGATGAATAAGTTTATAATTGGGTCAGATCTCATTAGATCTGAACTAAAACCTGCAGGAATCTATCACATACAACCTTATTGATGTTACAAAAATGAGGAAATTTTAAAACAGACTGGGAATGTGTCCTTTGCCATGATGGGAACAAAATAAAGCCCCTAGTCGATAAAGGATATTAACATATTTCAGAAAGCCTGTCCTTTTCAAACATCTTTTAGCTTTCTCTTTTTTACTACTCATCCACATCTCAATAAGCCTTTTTCTTTTTGCTAACATTATTAAATTTTTCCTTGGTTTTATACATAGAACTATTTGCTTTTCTTACTGTAAGCCAACATGAAAAAAAAGTGTTCATTCTAGAAGCAGATATCAACAAATAGCTTTTTTAACAAGTTACTTTTTTCATAGTGCTGTATAATAAAATCTATTTCTGTGACTAAAGCATGTAAAATCATGCATATTTTTCCATTTCAGGAAAGCTGATTGCTTGCTATGATGAAACAACTACCTGGATGGGTGAGGTACCTGACTTCAGCAAGGCTTTCAACACTATCTCTCTCAACATCCTCAAAGGCAAACTCGGGAAGTGTGGACTTGATGAGAGGACAGTGACATGGATTGACAACGGGCTGCTGAATAACAGATCCCAGAGGGTCATAATCAGTGGTACAGGGTCTAGCTGGTGTATAGGTTGAACGAGTTGATGTAAAATAGATGTATTGGATTCTCCCTTGAACCTCCATGTCAGAGTAGTAACCCTAACTCCTTGCAGTCATCACCATGTTCTTTAACTTCTGTGACAAACTCCCATAGAAAGACCTCTACATTACTTCATCTCATTGGGTGCTGAATAAGACTGGAAAAGGAATTTACAGTCATGTCCTCAGTTCTGTATGCAATATTACTTCATTACTTAATTTTCACAAGTCATCTTGATGCAGATATATTTAAACTTTTAAGTGCTTCATTTTCAAGAACGCAAAATTCTGTCCTTTCAGTGTAGTTTTGGATGTTTTTTCCCCTTCTCTTTAAAAAAATTAGGCTGAAGAAACTGCGTGTCATGTAACATCTTAATGAACAATTCTTATGGAACTTCCTCATTGGTCTCAAGGAAATGTTAAGAAGCATTACCAACAATTACATTGCATAGTTCCTTTTGTTATTTTGCTACAATACTAAGATACAGGAACAATTGAGAGCACCAAACATTATCTGCTAGGCCATATATTACCAGAGAGGAGATATGACCCAACCTTGGTTATCATAGAGAAATAGTAAGATATGATTCTGATTTTAAGATTACTTAGAATTGTGAACTGAAGCAACTTTTCTACAGAAAGCAAATTGTATGCTTTCTTTGGTTTAAAAGGTTTTAGATAGGATTATGTATATTTGATAATTTTTTAAATGCTTTCATTCTTCTTTCATTCTTCTTTCATTTTTCTCTGATATACTAAACAGATTTCATTCATATTCATATGAAAGAGCAGTAACTAGCTGTATTCTACTTGGAGAAGATTTACTAAAACTTTTGCAAATATTTTTGTTCCCCTGAATACATTCTGCACATACATGATAATTATAGAACTTTTACATGAAAAGATAAAATATTTGACTAAATATTGTTAAAATATAGGTATGTTTTCTCTTTGCATAAACTTGTGGAAGTTGTGATTAAGCAAAAAATTATGCTTTAATCTCCTTGAAACTTTCAAACAGTAATTACAGCTGGTAGCTGTTAGATATACTATAGGAATGTAGATCCTGATTGGCAGCCTTTTCCCAGAGCTGCAATATCACAAATAATTTTTTTAATAATTGTTGTTCTCTCTAATCTGATGGTAATGTTTTCTCCTCACTATATGTTGGTTTCTTGTTTACCTTCTGTTCTAGAATTCAATTAGATTTGAAAAAAAATTTGTTTGTTCCACATGAAAGGTGAAAACAGCCTTATTGAGGCTAAACACCCAAACTGTAATCCCCAGGTAATATTACAGTACTAACACCTCTGGAATTTTCAGCTCAATGAAAATATAGAAATGAAAACTCAGTCTCACAATCGCACAGGGAAATTTCATGCACCTAGAGGCTTGTTCCCAGTATCACACTGAATTCAAGAACTATGCATGCAGGTTCCTCTAAAACCTTCAGATGAGACCACGTCTCTATCCTTAACCATAGTGCTTACCTTAGCTTGGTAATTTCACTGGAATGACTAAAAAAGATGTGGCGATGCATTTGGTAGACGGCACATTAGCCACATTGAAAGATGATTACATAACACATGTTAAAACATCAGACACCTTTTCTTTAGTTTTAAAATCTTAACACATGCATATCTTGCTTGCTTCCCTTCCAAGAGGTGAGGCTGATACACAAAACCCAAAAAAATTCTTGTGGATTTGGTTGACAACTCTATGTCAGAGGATTATTAAGGGAAAGGTGGATAAAACAATCTGTTCCACTGAGAGATAGCCAATAGCCCAACTCCAAAAAATGGGAAAACTATAAAAAAAAATATTGTTAATCAAGACACATTAGCTCACATTCAGCAAGGGTGTGCCTGCCCTTCTACACAGTTCTTACTTGTGTGAGCAGTTAAAGTCACACATATCCTTGGTCCCTTTCTGCATAGGTGTTGTCACTGGGAGGCATTCTGTGCTGTGGGCAGTAACTATTTTACAGACAAATAAGGGAAGTTCCCATTACAATTTGAAAACTTGATAGGGATGGAAGACTTTGAGGATTCATGCAGAGGATGGTTGAACACTGGAACAGGTTTCCCAGGGAAACAGTTACAGCACCAAGCCTGTCTGAGTTCAAGAGGTGTTTGGACAGCACTCTCAGACACAAGGTGTGACTCTTGGGTTGTCCTGCACAGGGCCATGAGTTGAACGCAATGATCCTAATGAGTCCCTTTCAACTCAGAATAGTCTATGATTATAAGATAGGAATCAGAGTCTGACTGCAGTTTAAAAAAAGAAAAAAAAAGGT
>VXBX01009346.1:59491-164035 GCA_013400415.1 Scytalopus superciliaris | reverse complement strand
GTTTGGGTTTCTTTTTATTTCTTTCCCCCTCGCCCTTGCCTTTTATGAATGCACTGAGATCTCTTCTCCTTGTACATCAATTACACACCTCTTAATTACACACCTGAGAATGCCCGGCTCCATAGGCATCCGCAGAAGGGTCCTTGCCTGCTCCAGAGTGCATATTACGTATGCATATTTAATTTAAAAGAGAAATAAAAGCAGAATAAATTATTGGTGATCCAGACCGTGAGTGAGTCCTCTGGGGGTCACCTGAGGAAGCAGCCCTGCACCTTTCTGCAGGAGCCAGCTCCTGCAGGTGCTGAAACAACCCAGGATGCTCAACCTGAGGTAGTCCAGGCTAGGCAAGATGGGTCCCATACCACACTCTGCACCACAGTAGCCCCTGGGATAAGTATTCACCATGCCCTGCCTATCCTTGCAGCCCTCCCTCTGTGCCCCAGCCCAGCCTCGGGCAGAGCAGCTGCCCCTCTGCACCCAGGCTTAACTCTGAGTTTGAAGTTTGTAAGCAGTTTAGATGAGCCATCAAAGATGTGGCCAAACAGGGTGCCTGTGGAGCAGGGATGGTCAGAGGTTCCCCAGCTTCCCTATCCTATGGGTGACTCTGCATGGGCCAAGGGGAGTGGCAGCCCCTCCGGGATGTCCCTCGGGACGCAGTTCCACAGCAGTCTCTCTCCCATGCCAGGATGGCAAATAGGTCTCTACTTACATGCAGAAGATTGCAAATCTCACTCTACTTCCAAATGTATGGAAGGTTGTTTACAAGCATGTAATTTTTACAGCTGCTTTATATTACTTTAAGCAAGACAGCTTTATGATACAGGAGTGTTGTAAAGTGTGGTATGGAAGATCTTTAAAAAATATGTGCTTTTTAATGGTGGAGAAAAACGCTCTCTCTGGCTGGGCGCAGGGGATTGAGACACAACCTGTGAGATCCAACTCTTGACACTGAACATTGCAGCTCTTTGGAAGGCCTTTTGGCTTAACACTCGCTCCTGAAACATCTGTCATTTCCTCCATATTCTAATGCAACTGTAGTCCTGCTTATGAGAAAAGCTTTTTGATTCTACCCAACTTTGATACAAATTTGATTTGTTTCCATAGCAATAGTTCTTTGTGTTCTGATTCCTGGAGATTTTTGAAATTATGTGTACCCTTAGCACCCACTGAAGTTTTGCAACATAAAATATCCAAGATGATGCTCTTGCATATTTAATGTAGGTGAAAGGAAGGGAACCACAGATTTCACTCACATGTTATGGGTTGTATATAAATTATTTTATTGTAAAATCTCACTCGTGCTGATGTTAAAAGATAAAAATTAAGCAGCACTGAGCAGTTCTATCTAACAACATGAACAGCTTTGCTTCATTCACGTAAAGTGATCAAAATAAATGAGTGAATTCCATATAAATTGAGAGGGAACAGTTATGCTGAATAACAATTAGCCGATTACTGACTAAGTAGCTAATGCCAGGCACTGGGGCTGTTATAAGCTGGGCTTATTTGCTTATGTTAAGGTGCATTTTCTCCTTAAGCAGTTCTACCTAGTGTGTAAGTAGACTGAAATTTATATTCTTATGTATGGATTCATTTCCACACTGGCACATATTCATGTAATTCTACTCTCTAAACACAACATCACCCTTAATATCTAAGGAATATACATAAAGGTAATGTCACTGCACCTTTCATTTTCTCTCTTGATGAAATGCTTTGACACACTCTCTCTCCTCTCTTCCTCTGCTTAAATCCCCATGGAAGGCAGAATCTGCTCTTACCCACTCCTGGAGATTGCAATCACTGAACAATTATTAATATGGGAAGAAAGTTTGTGCAAGGCAAGGGATCAGGTAACATTGCAGAATGGATTATATTATTGTACTAGCAGTAATGATCCCTGCTCTTAGAAATGAAAATGTGGTTTAATTTGTGTTGTGGTCTTTAAATTTTCATTTTTCAGAATAAAAATCTCTGCACATGAAAATGTATCTTGCAGTAATGGAGGTATGGCAGTTAACCTGTCAGTTGAAAGTATGTAACCTTCCTTTTCTCCTTTTCATGACAAAGGTAATCTCATCTGAGGGCATTTATGTGAAGAAATAACAGCATGGCATGGTGAAACCACTGGCTCATTAATCCTGGCATCTACTTCCTGCAGGGCTTCTTGATTAGTTAGATTCATTCATCGGGTATTCAGAGTTTTTGATTTCTCACCACTGGATAGGTTCACTGAGTTCAGGCTAAATTGAGCCAGAAGCAATGTTTATTAGTAATTTTGTAATACAGACTATTCTAATAATTCAGTACAAATATGTCATCTAAAATGTATCCATTCACCCTAACACCTAATGCAGTTTGCAGCTGCGTTGAGAGAGAACTGAGAGAACACCAGTGATTTGGCATGTCTTTTCTAAATTATTAACATGAGAGGTAACATTAATTTCCAATGCTGGAATTGAGATTCGTTTTATTTTAAAACAAGCTCTGACATGGAGATGACCACCTCTTGCCAGAGCATGGCCTTTCCAGCATAGAGATGAAAGGCAGAACAAAGGAATTTTATTTTTTCCCTCATGCGTGCTATAAACATAGGAAAAATTCAAATGCCAGTGAAGGGAAAGGAAGAGTAATCCTTGGAAATGAGCAATCCGTAATGTCACAAAACTATCTCAACTGTTTGATTGCTGTAATAGAGTTACAGCTTGGACAAAAGGTCCTGATCGTGCAGCCTTTACAGCGCATGCTGACCTGGGAGTGAGTTCAGCAGATGCATGGGTGAAGATTTGCGAGATTGGTGCTCAGAATTGTTCTGCCCCTCAGCTTTCTCACACTTTGAAGACTCTCTTTTCTGAAAGAGGTAAGAGAACCACATTCAAATGTCCAACCACAGCTCTTGCCACATCGGTTCATCCAGCCATGGATGAGGTAAGAGCCAGGGTCTGAGAGACAGTTTGACTTTATGAATGTATGTGAGGTATCCAAAATTTATCAGACAGCTGACAGCCATGGCTTAACTCAGGGAGGCAGACATAGGGCCATTTTAAGGCTCCTCTTAAGCATTATGGACCAATAGTCACACATGCAGTGATGCAACTGGGAGAGAAAAATAGAGGTGGTGGTAGTGGAGTAGAAGTAGGGATAGGACAGTTTTAATTTTTCACCTCATCACAGCAAGAATGGCAGCAAGAGCTGAAGGGGATGGTCTTGCCTGAGTTGTGGTAGGGGATGCTTTTTGGCTAACTGGCATCCTTTTATTTAAGTAGTGTTTGAGGGGCTGCATTAATAGTCATGTAACTCCCTCTGTGAGATTTACTTCTACTCCTCAAAATAAAAATGGCAGGAGGGTGTCTCCCTTCTCATGCTCCTCACAGGCAGGGCTTATGCACAGGTGAGTCCGTCTTTGTCTTCCATCTGGATGTTTTACAGTGGTGTGGGTGGGAAGTCACCTCTCTTATTTACCAATAAATTGTACCTGCTTCAGCTTCTCCAGTGACTGTCTTTGATGCTCAAGGGTGCTGCTTCACCTTTACCTTGTATCATGCATCAATGCTAATGCTTAAGTACATTTTTCAGAGTTAAAATTATGCTTTTAGAAACTTTGAAATCTGACAGAAGAGAATCCCTCCCCACAAGGAAGGAATCCAGAGACTTTTGTGCAGAATTTGCCTGTGGAGATTATATAACCATTCTGCAGAGATCCTTACCCTCCTTCGAAGGTCGAGAGGGAAAATGCAGAATATGCTTAATACACTGTCTGTGAGGGTGACGTTCTCTCCTGACCCCCTAGACAGTTTGTGCCTTGGAGTATGAAGTTTGATTAGCCTTTTCTTGCAGCACTGGAAGCATCATGGTAGTGATCCAAAAAGTGCTTTGGGAAAAAACAAACTATGGACTTTCTTTCGCTGACCTCCCGCTACAGTGAATTTCATAAGCTGACAATGCACCCTGTAAGGACACATTTCTTTTTTACTGGTTTCAATTTATCGCCCTTTAATATAATTTAAGTGGCAGCTGTGATTCCCTGTGGCTCCTTTACAAGCTTTTAAGGTTTATTTTTTTGCTAACTTTTCTAAGAGTATTTCATGACAGTTGTGAACAACCTCTTCTGGTTTTGGTGTCTATTAATTAAAAGGAAGCACCAGTCCTTGCTTCAAGACATAAACATTACTTTATAATGAAATTCCTATGTACTGGTAGGCTGGGATTTTGAGCTTCCTGCTTGATATGAAAGTCCAGGAAAAACTTGATTTGACTGTAACACAAAGACTCCCCACGCCATTGAATCTGGTAGATTTGGTTGTGCCATAGTCACAGTTCTTGTGAGTCAATGATACACAGGGAGAGTAAAGGACACTGGAAGAGGGAATAAAGGGATCTAGCTGTTTGCCATGACTACAGCCTTTATATAGTGCACTTCAGTGTCCCCTGGGCCCTAAAGACCAAGATGCACTGCACTCAGGGAGACCCTGGGAAAGAACAGGCTCTGATGTCGGCAATGTCACCCAGCATACAGCCTTGTGTGGCTAGGCAGATATCCACTGAATTCAGATTTATAAACAAAACCAAGTGTAAAAAGGTATTTCAGCCTGCTACATGGCTACAAAATGTCACCAGAAATTAACCAGCTTTGCTCTTTCAACTGGAGAACAAAATGAGAAGTCTACAGAAGGTCAGACATATAAAAATGCATTGAAATGAAAAAGGAATAATATTAAATTACTAAATAAAGAATTATACTTGGTACAGTTTGTGGCTCTAATCTTTGTGTCTATTTTAAGCAGTAATTAACACCCACAACAGTATTAATTGTCATCTTGTGTTCTATCTTCAGGTCTTGGTAGCAAATAAATGACTCATGCTTTATTCTTGAAATTTTAATTACTGTAAGAAATACTTGAGGGTAATTCCACTATATTTTATATTACTGTCACTTTGCCCTTTCTGCTTTCACTCCTCTGCAATTTTAAGCTCATATTTGCCCAAACTGTGACTGGACAGATCCCTGCCAGTGTGAAGAATCCTGCTGGGCTCTGAGGGACCCTGTCTAGGTAGAGACAGCTACAATGGAAATGCTTTCTAAAGGATGCAGGACCCTGTATTATTATCTGATTACTCTGGCCTTTCTACATATCTCACACAGGAAGCTGGTGCCTCTGACCCACTCATCACATTCTTTGTATCCTCACTTAAACCAGATATTTCTCCTTTCTGGTGGAGATGATTCTTGTTTCATCTACAATAAATTGCTCCTATAGTAATTCATTCATTATCACCTCCTCTCTTAGCCTCTCCAGTAGGGTGTAAATCTATAGATTTCATTCATGGATGCTATAGTCAATCAATTATACCCAAAACACAAAGCCAGCCTGTTACTTGTTGATGCCTTCCATACACATCCTTCTTTGTGTTATAACTCTGACAGCAGCTGGTTACATCATTGCCCTCCAAATGAAAGCATCCAGTGTTGCAGGTATTTTTTTGAAAAGCATCTAAATGTTTTGGTACCTAAGTCTCCTCTCCAAAGTAGGCTGCCAAATTCCATCAGTTTAATGCTCATGTTACTTTCACTAGCTTCTTATCACACTCTGCATTTTTATCAAATAATGTCATCCCAACTTGTCCTATCCATCGTTCATACCAATACACAAATCCTTGCTTCCCATTAACTGCACTGCTCTGATTATGGCACTTTTGATGTTGCAGTTGTCCTGTCATTTCAGAGGTGCTCTTTCTACCAAGCCACAAATTCCCATCTCATCTTCAAATCTCATCTTGATCCTTATGTTTTACCTCTAGCTTCAGAATGAGTTTATGAGTAAAGCAGTTTAGGACCCTGTACATGGAAGATTATCTACAGGCTTACTTCTTTCACTCATGCCTCTAGGATTTTGACACATCACATACTCTTGTGTGAATCACACCAGGTGAAAAAGGATTTGGAGTACCATTCCAGGCTATGCCTGTTGTCCTCACCTCCAGGTGTCATTATGGGTGCCACTTGATTGATGAACCTCCATGAAAAGACTTTGATATATCTAGGTTACATTTAGGTCTTCTCATTTCCAAACTGGCAGAAAAAAGCCAAACCATCTGGCACTTGACTCATCAGCAAATTGTTTAGCGGCAAAAGTCTTCCTCCTTCTACTTACTTGGGGCAGTTTTAATCAGTCCTGCTTTGTATTAGAGCATTAGACATCTGCACTAAGATGTCATGTTTGCCTCAGTACATTCTCGAGAAGTTCCCAGAGAAGCAGTTTGACCGGCAAAGGCAGTAAAAGTCCCACTTGCACTCCAGCCCAGTCAGGCTGGCCAGATAGTTGTGCATGGGTCCAGGCTATTACTTCCACTGCTTTTGAGAGACTAACATTGTCTGGGAGCACCTGTATGGAAGGCCTCTGTTTACTTCCAAGTCTGCCCTGCCATGTGCAAGAAAGCAACACATGAAATTTTCTCCCTGTTTTCATTCCTGTGGAGGAATATCCATAATGCAGCACATAGTAGAAACTTACAAGGTGCTGCATTTAACCACAGACAGCTGACATATTGCTCTTTGACTGTTCTGCTTCACAGCATTATCCAAGAGAACAAGTGGCTCTCGTTTACCATGGCTTTATCAAGGATTGTAGCAGAACTCCCACATGTGCTAAAGGGGAATTTGCCTTTGCATACATTCACAGTTCCTTTGGGTACCTGCATCAATGTAGTTTGGGCTGATTTTTAAGGTAGTGATTGCTAAAACCCTTCAAGCCTTATGCTGGAGTTGTTGGTGCACAGGCTCTCTGAATATCAAATTCTCAGGTTGTTACATGGGTCATTGGACCCTGGAAGCATGTAGAAAATCCTCAGATGTTCTTAAGGTTTATTCTTACAGGCTGAATCTCATCTGGACTTTATAGTTGGTGGGGTAGAGGACAATAGACATGAGGGATGGGCAACAGCTTTCACAGCAGGGTGAGGAGTCCCCATTCTTCTCAATTGCCTAAGTGGGAGACCAGACTGCAACAGCCTTGCTGGATTCAATTTAGGTACCATAGCATGTTCAAATGTCCTAAATTTCACCAGTGTCCCTGCACTCACTCAGGGCATATTTCTGCAGACTCTAAAGAGTGATAAGTATAAACCAATGGGAAATACAAAGCACCACGTTTATGTTGAATTTAGGTTGTCTGTAGACAGCTGGGTGTGATGCAAGCACTGCTGCAAGACTTCATCTTGCCTACTGGGTTCCAGTGTCAGGGCTTAGAGCCCGGAATGCAATCCCTGACATGATTCACTGGCCTGGAGTTGTATTTGGTGAGTAATAATGTAAATTTCAGAATCTTACTATGGTTTATTTACTGGTCATATTAGCATGTGAACTGATTCACATTGCCACAGAAAAACCTTGCTTGCATATGAATGTTATTATGCTATCCACTGCTTCTGATACCTGACAGATTTTTTTTTTTCTATTTTCTCCCTCCTAATCTATTTTTTTAGGCCAACAACCCTGCTTCAATGCCAGCATCTGCCTTTCTAATAATGTAACTATTTACTGCATCATTGTGCTCTACTCTCATTTCATGTTGTCACACTCTCCACGACAATATTTGAAAATTGTCAAAACCCTCACTGAGAAATTTCTACCAGAGGGAAAATGAGAAACACAAATGATGCAGCCTGGTTATAAAGGCATGGAGACTGTCGTCACACAGTGCCTCTCCAGTGTGACCTCCTTCTGGACTCAGTCTGAGATACTCAGACTGCCTCTGCTAGAAAAGCAGATACTTGGTTTATTTTGCCAGGTGTGCTTTCACTATAAATGCTCTGAGTCCCTCTGGACAGCTCTGCACTGTGTTTCCATCAACATTCTTTGTGTCCTTCAGTCAATAGGGTTCACTACTTCCTCCAGCAACACATGCCTGTGCAGCAATAGGTGAATTATTATTAAAAGAGGAATTGCTTGTACTGAGTTATGTCTCCAGGACTGGTGAGCTGGACTTAGGCTAAGTGGCATTAACTGAAGCAAATATGCTGGATAAAAGAGAAGTAAAAATAACTGAGTGAATATGTTGAATGGGGTGCTTGTTATCATCAACCATCAAATGTTTCCCTGAGCTCAGTCCCCAAGCAACTCTACCTATGGCTGCTCACAGTCCTTGTCAATGTGGTCCTCAGGACCGAAATCATGCCCTGGGTCTGCAGTGCCTTGTCAAAGCCCTCCGACTGTGTGGTTGCTGCAGACTGTGGCAGTCCGGTCATCATGCTCAGGGTAGGGAAGAGAAGGATATTTTGGAGGAACAGTACTATGTGGTAATCAAGTGTTTGGGGCAGGGTGGACACAAGAGTTTGTCTCTAGTATGTTGCGCTTTGTTTTCATACTGTTTTTGAACAGCCATCCCACAGAACTACATCAAAGTTACCTGTGAACCAGGTGGTGACAGCCGAGCTGCTCAGCTGCCCTGGTGCAGAGGGATGCACCTGGCACTTACACACCTCCCTGCCTCCCCCCATGGCAGCACTGTATTTCAATCTTCATGAGCTGACTCCAGCTGCAATGGATGCACTGGGTATTAGCCTGGTTCATTTACATTGCAGAGGTCAGAAATTCTCCTCTTCAGGTGTTACACCAGAGTCCTTAATTGCATACGTTAGGATTAACAAGCTAGTGCAGAAGATGCTCCCACAGAAGGATGCAGTTCAACCACTACCAGGCTGGCTGACACTTGATATTGTCTGCTTCTCTAGTTAACTTGTTTGTACAAGTGTGCAGCCTGCTTTTCATTAGGTAATGTGCTAGTAGTACATAGACCATGTCTTCTGCAACTGGTGGAATAAGGAGTCTCCAAATCAAGAGATCCTGAGGTCTTTTTTATAACCAATTTACGACTGACCCAGACAGAATGTTCCTCAGCTGCCCCACAAGGTTCTGAGTAGGACAAGGTCATCTATTTCTGGAACCAGCACAGAAGGGAATGAGGGCTATCTGCAGTTAAAAAAAAATTATGTATCTGTAGTAGTACACATTTAGAGTCTCTCTTCTCAATAAAGAAGCCAAATACAAAACAGTACTGCAGGCTTGTAAGGCACAGAACTACAGGATGTCTGCATGTCTTGCTCAATGTAATAAACATGATATTGTATCAAGCTTCATTTATTAAAAAACATAAATAGAATGTATTTTATTTATTTATTTCTAGAAGTGGATTGAAAATCCATCTGTGAAGTTACATATTGCCCCCTACACAATATGGCTGTATAGTGGACTTTTTCTAATGGTGGTAAGAAAAATTTGTACTATTAAAAATAACATTCACACAAAAATCCAAACAGAAATACACACTGAGTTCCTCATAATTGTCAGTCAAATCAATTACCAGAATGTCTTCAGAATAAAGCTGGTTTTATTTTCCAAGTTTTATTTGGCTAATCCAATGAGGCTACAAAATATCCCCAAGTCTTAAGGATGTGAAGCCAAAAAGCTTTTGTTTTCAGCTCAGCTGTGCTGAATGGCAATTACACATTCTGAGCAATCATACAATGTCTTTAATCAAATGAGGTAATATGAAATTGGCTAGATTTTCCTCAATACTTTCAACTTCAGTGAAAAATACAATAATTAAACTCTCGGTACAATGACTTTCAAACCTCTGTGCACTCTCAGCCCCCTCTCTTCTTCTCTTTCTGGATAATAAATCCTTATGAAAGCTGCCACCATGACTGAGACAGGTTGTGAAATTGTTTAATAATGTTGACTCAAGCAGTGACATCATTTGGAGACTTTTGGTTTTCTTGCAGCATCTTTAAAGACAACTGCAAGCTGCCAGATGTGACAGAGCAGTTACAGCCCCCAGCAGTGGGAAGGAAGGTGTTTACTGCAAGGAGGGCCCTATATCCCCAATGAGGATTGAGGTCAGTTAATTTTAGGGGGAGGAAACCCCATCCTTGTCCTTTTCATCCCTCCCTGGTCTTACAAACCCTTCTTTGAAACACTTCTTGTGGGAGAGGGACACACAAGTTTATGCCTCATATCTTGGAGGCCAGGGAGGATGTCCAAGCAACTTTATTCAGCCCCAGCAAAACATTTTTAGGTGACTGGAAAATAAAAACACCCAGTTGGAAAGCAGAGCCAATTGCTTTCCCCATTCTGAGAAGATACTGCTGCATCAGGTCCTGGCTGCTTTCTGAATTCATGTGGAGTTGGCCATTGGATTCCAGGAACTTTTGTTTTACAACCAGGAAGATGCAAACCTGTCTTAAGAAGGAGATAAAGAAAAAGCCTGTGAGGTTCCTTCCCACTGTCATGCTTCTTCATCTGCACATAATGTTCCCCTAACACTGGTGAAAATTATCAGGGTGTATCTGGTGAAAATTACCAGGGTGTATCTCAACTGGCTGTATTTTGTGAAAAACACCATTTCTGTTGTTCTTTGTATGGGAGGTGTCAGCTGGAGGACCCTGGTTTCAGTGTGACAACCACACTGCATTTCAAAAGGCAGTTCAATCACCACAAAGTGCTGTCAAATAATAACAAACTTCCCAAATATGTTGTGGCTTTAAAAGTATGTATCTAATAAATCTGAACATTATCTATTTGAACGGATGTGAAATGTCTGTCTCTCAAAAGCTAGGCTGTAATTCAAAGGATTCCATGGAAAGAATAAAAAAAAATTACTAGCTCTAGTAACAGATGTGAAATTACATTAGATAAATATAATCATTAGTTTCAGTCTCACCCTGGTTAATTTGTTTGTGGAAATGTGCAACCCATTATTCATTAGGTAATTTTTCACACATTGATTAGAAAGCCATGTCGAATTGTGACCCAGCACATTGGGGTTTGCCTATCTCACAGTGAACTATATAGCTTACAATAGTGGAAATGGGGGACAAAATGTTTATCTCAGGCTGATTTTGTGCCAATAAGTAAAGTAAATCAATAGCCAGTGAAGTGTGAACGACATTTCTCTGCTGTATAATATGGTTTTGGGGGCAATTTGACATGCTACAAGGGGAAACAAGGGTCTTGAACAGAAAGGTAATAAAAGCAAATCATGCTGGTAACTGTTACTGAAGTCCTGTGTTCTTCTCTACATGGGCAGCTTTAAGATAAGAAAAATAATTCATGTAACAGTCTTAAAAACCCTGAGACACTCCCCAGTTTTGTAAACATTGGGAATCAAATCCAGATGTGGCTTAGAGAGGCTCAGAACTCTGGGATGGATGCTGACTCTGTGTTTAGCTGGGCCCCCGGGCTGTGCTGGCAGTGCTGTTTTTCCCCCAATAGCGCTCGCCTCCACTGGCTTCTTCCTTCTGGTAGCTTCCTTTCTAGAGGGTTAAATTCTGAGACTATAAATAGTTTTTCATCAAATCACAGACGCAGTATTCCTACATCCCTGTGAGACCACTGCAGCACGGATTCAGCTCATTTCAAGTGGCATTTGCTGCTGGTGTAAACCTGTGGAACTTCACTGGCTTCAGTATGTTACACCTGTTTGCACCAGCAAAGAAGCTGACCCTTCATTACTGTTCTTCAACTTTGATATTTTGCATTTGAGAAATGCAGGTAAGTTAAAACAGGGAAGAAGAGAGAATGACGTATTTGTGGTTGGTGCTATCAGGTTTATATCCCTGCACAGTTTTTTCTTCCTGAAAGACAGTTTGGGCAACATAGATACATGATCAGTGATTTTACACAAGCATCCATTGTGGGGTACCTTCTTTCATTCACCCTGCTTCTTGAGTCAGCCAAAAGTCAATTGGAAAAAGCCATTTTTTTTTTTTTTTTTTTTTGTGTGTGTGTGTTGTCATTTCTGTTGCATCATTTGCAATGCCTTGCACAGACCATCACAGCATTTGCAGTGGTCTAAGGTAAAATACAATAACAAACTCAGCCTGGAGAAAAAGCAGTGTAATACATCCAGCCAGCCCCAGCCAGGAACCCTTCCCACCCCTGTACCCATAGCTCTTGGTAGGCCTCATCGTCCTCCTGTGGAGACCCAAGCAGTCATAGCTGTCCTACAGGTGAGGACTGTGCAGGAGCTGGAGGCATACATGACATGTCTTCCAATTCTGAAGACTGGTTAATGGAGCTGAGATTCTATCAGCCATTAAACCAAACTTTGGCCAGTGCAAGCAGCTAAGGAGAAGCTGTTCTCGCGTACACCAAAAAGGATTTTGTGCTTTCTAGTTCCCCCCTTCCCCATCACCCCCTTTCATGGGTGGAAAACCTCTTCAGAGCCTGGGCCAAGCTGTCAGAAAAACTGCTGCAGCCATGAGGTCTGTTTGCCCAGGCACTAAGTGGTTTAAGAGAAGGCAAGGTATTTAAGCAGTAGGTTGCAGGAGGGAGACATGTTGCTGTAGAGAAATCCCTCAAGTTGAGAAGCAGACAATTCTCTTTCCCAGAGGGTGCTGGAAGTGATCTACAAGCAGTGTGGCCCCTCTGGGGATGGTTGTACGACCATCTGCCTATAACAGAGGGGGCAGCACAAAGGAGTTCGTGTCTATCCAGGAATCAAGATCCTTCGATCAAATCACACACCATGTCTGCTGAAATTAGAAAGGCCCGACTTCTAATGTATTTTAAAATAAAAATAAATAATTGATGTAATTAAAAAAAATCGATGCATTTTCATATAATTCGAAATTGGCTATTAAGGTTGCGATTGGGATTTTCACAGAAATAAAATTAAATTGACTGAAACAGTTACTACCTGAGAGTCTGAAAAACAATGGAACAGGACCTCTATTAAACTCATAGGAGTCTCTTCTAACAGCCAACAGGCAAGAGCAATATATATCTGTCATTTTGTAAGGTGCTTCTGTTCAGCATTTTAAGCCTCAGATGTTTTCTTTAAAATACAGATTAAAATAACTTGCATTTTTCCACATAATACAGACTGCATTAAGGCAATTAACATTTAATTAACAGCAGGTTTTCCTCAGCAGGTCGGATTGCTAAGGGCTCACTGTTGTTGCCATAGAAAGTGGAAGGCTGGGCTGTTTGGTTTCCAGAAAACGAACAGCTGTGGTTGAGCCCTGACAGCCTGAAATGTTTCTGAGTAGTCTATAATGTTCCAAAGGACAAGGAAAGGAGGAGGAGGAGGTGGTGGCAGCAGCAGCAGCCACCACTGCCACAGTAGTAGTGGTGGATGCTGGTGTCACAGAGACCATCTGGGGCTGTTGGAGAATGTCCTCTGCTTTAGAAATCAGCGTGCTGTTGTTAGGGTATTTTTTTTTAATTGAGCTGACTGTAGAGCTTTAAAACTCTTGTAGGCACTCAGTAAGCTAATTTAACTGTTTTCCTCTATAAGCTTTTTAATTGTGTGAGCAGAGCAGTGCAATTATTGCTCACACTTTTGCTTTTCATATTAGTTTTTTTGTTGCTTCTCTCTTCTTTCCAGATTCTTCACTCTTTCTGTTGGTAGCCATTTAGGGCTTGTTATGAATATTATCCAAGAATACACAGATGCACAAATTTCATTAAGAAATCACATTGTTGCTCTGAATTGAAAGCTGTTATCAAGATGGTGCAAGACATACTTGTGAAGGGATCTTTAAATAGGATGGAAATATTGAAATGAAGATAAGAAGATAGATGTAGTGAATCTGTAATAACACAGACTAATGTCTCCTGGGGGAAAAAAAAAAAGCCTAAACCAAATAATCTCAAAGAGAACTTGGAAGTGTGTGGGGGCTTCCAAAGGTGGTGGAGTTTGTCTTTTCTCCTCAGTGGATGTAAGACAAGGCTCTAAATCATAACATCAGTGAAATGCAATAGCAACAGCAACCAACTGTCATTCTCAATAGTACGATTGAAGGATTCATGGTGGGGAAGGAGGTTATCCTGGTCTGATCCTAGGCTTTGGCAATTGCAGACAGAACTGTTCCTACAGTCCAAGAGTGTCTGAGAGAGAATGATTCAGATTAAAAAACATCCACATGGTCATGGTTTTATTCCTCACTCCTTTCTAAAGGAGAGCAACCCTTCTTTTGGTGACATTAATCTCCATACCTGTATATGTTTGATAGAGAGACTGAAGAGGAAAACTGTAGTGCAGTGACATACCTCTGAGAAAATGTAACCCCAGGAATAATATATACATATATTTATATGTACGTAAGCATGATGCATATGGTATATGTATACTCGCAGAAAAGGGTGTGAATTCAGATGACCATTTAAAAATTTGATAACTGCTGTGTTAATTCTGTTCCTTAGATTATGGTCAAGACAAAAAGACACAAAATGCATGAAGAAACTAGTGTGCTACTGGCACAGGTGTGAACAGCAGCTCTGCCTGCTGTGGGTGACATGTCCATCCTGTCCCAGCACGGCTCTTCAATGGTGTTAGCTAACATGACGGCAATACTGGTCCAGGAAGTCCAAGGCACACGTCTTAGATAAACCCAGATGAGAAAACCAGAAATGGAAAGAAGGTGGTGCTCTCTGCCTTCCCTTGTCGATTACAGGAGCTGCAGTAAGGAACTAAACCCTCTGGGAGGCTCTGGGGAGCAATGCAGTGCTGTGGGCTCCAGGGGCGCAACTGAGAGTCAGGGCTGGGGCATCACTGCATTCCCAGAAGCTCTCCAGCTCCTCTCTCTCCAACTGGGGTGTCCTTTCTGGTGGAAAATACTTCAGTAAATAAAAGGAGGACCAAAGTGATTTAGCACTATATTTGTTTTCAGAAAAAGCACGGGTCTTTATAGCTTGGACTCAGGGCAGTGAAGGGCAGTGGTTTTCACTGAACGCCTGTGTGACTGCCTGCAGGATTGCCTGCCATGTGAGGAGTACAGTGCAGTGAGGGGGAGACAGCGAGTTTATTTAGGTTTGTTACGGGGGGCAACCAAAAGAAAGTAGGAACCTGTCTCCTTGGGGAGAGTTTGCAGAGGCAGGAGTTTCTGGAGCCATAGCTCCCCAATGCTCAGGCTATGGACTACTGCAAGAAGAGCTTTGGAAATCTCCCAGTTTGGGCAAAACTACCCGCTATGGAAACATCCTGTGCAAGGAGGAGAAGGATGATGGAGATTTCCTGAGAGTTAGATTGCCTTGTGCTTTCCCTCTTTCCAGGTCAGAGCACTGTGGTGTCCAGGACTTTAGGGCACCCCCAAAAGATGCGCTCTGCCTGGGCATGAACCACTGCAAAGAGTGCAAACCACTCCTGGACAGGCTGCCTTGCTGCTGAGCTGTCTGTGTAGGGTCCAGATGTTGTAAATTGGTTGCCATACCTTGTCTCCCACCTTCCCATTTTTCTTTCGTTTCACCGTTATTATAAAAAATTGGTAGATGGCTAATATTACAAGTCCAGGGCAAAACTACTCATACGTTTAGTGTAAGGACATTTAAATATTTAAAGCAGATGGTTCCCAATGACCTTACATGTCTCCTTTATAAATGTATGTACTGTCTTATAGAACCATCTGCATCCCAATATGCAGCTCATATGTTTCCAAGTGTTTCCTCGTTAACCAGCAGAAAACTTTATCTTCCATCTGACATGAGATAAAGGTTCAAGCTCAGTTACAGTTGTGCAAATCAGCCCTCCAGTTGGGAGCAGCACTTACACCAGGGCAGTGAGGTGTTGGTGCCTTACGCTTTGCATTCCAGGTGGATCAGCTAGAATTTGGAGCATGCTGGCAAGCTTCTTTGCATTATCTGGGACTGGGAAGTCCAACAGGAGAACAAATAACTTGCAAAAGCATGGTCACTAGCAACAACAGAGCACACACCTCTCCTGATGCACCTGCATTGCCTTGGCAAGGCTATCTGCAAAATGCAAAGCAGTGCAGAGCAATACATAATTTCCTGTCCCCCTAGATCAGCCTTGCTCCTTGCTCTTTTCTTGTACAGAAGAGGAGAGCTAAACTAGTAAAAGCAATTTTCCATTTTCCGAGGGACCCAGGGGAAATGAGCTCTGATCTTGTGCTCATCTCACACTCCCTTGATTGCCTCAGCTGGCAGCCTTCCTGTGTGAGTCTCAACTGTGCAGAGCTTCTCCGTCATTAGAGCAGTATGGGTGCCTCACTCCTTTCCAAGAAAAATCCTTTAATTTTTAGGACTCGCCCTGTGACTGGCCGTGTGCTACCTGCACTTTTTTTTTAATAGGAAATAATCTTAAAGAATTGTTCATAAAACATATATAAATGGCAGGTAGATGGAAAGTGGCATGCCTGTAATTTAAATTTCGATTAGAAAAAAATACAGAAATGTATTACACGAGGAACTGCTAAGAGTTGTATGGAATATTGTGTTTTAAGACCTACTGTAGATCTATGTCGATGCCTGTGAAAGAGAGGATAATTAGTGCCCGTACTCTCAGTCATATCAGACTAAAGGTAATGGGGTGTAAGAAATGGTTCATTAGGCTCTCTCAAGTACTTTTACTGTGTCCATACTATTTATACCAGCAGAAAAAATTCAATGTCTTTAAAATCAAGTCAAAGCATTCGCCTTAGATTCTTCAGTTTAAGAAATAACATTGAATGATGATCTCTTAAAGTCAAATGGAAAAAAAATGTACATGGAAAAACCCCTTAGACCAGTTTTAACAGCATTCTGTGTCACTCCAATGCGGTCTATATGCCTATGCAAATCCTGCCTACTTCATTTGTGCTCCCTTCTGTATGTTTAGTGTGCATGGGGGAAAATTTGTGGACACAGGAGGCAAGTAAGCAAAAGCACAGCATTTATTTTGGAGAGAAACATGCACATGGAACATCATTTGCTTTCTGTGGAGAGGAACAACAAATGTGAGCAAGGGAATGGAAAGAATGACTAAAAAAAGGATTAAAAATCCAAAATATGTGTAACTTGACTACACAAGGGGAGAACAGGATGGCATGCTGAAAATGTTTGAAGGGTATAGCTATCAAATGAGGGTGGGAAAGTTATTTAGGCTGACATAAGAGGTATAAGTAGGAGTAATAGGATGAAGTTAACAAACGAAAAATTTAGGTTAAGAATCAGGAAAAGCTTCCTGACAGCAAAATATATAACACAGCTCTGGAGCAATTTCTCTTGGGAAGCAGAGAAGCTCCATCACATGAAGCCCTATGCATTTAAAACTAAATTGGAAAAGCATTAGAAAATATAAGGAGAATAAAATATAAGGCACTTTTCTGTGCACTGGAGGCTGGGCTGGGTAACCAGGGGTTGCTCCCCTGTCCTCTGTTTCCATTTTTTTTCTGGTTCTTTGCTAACAATTTGCCATTTGCACTTTCTAGAAAAGTAACTAACACAGCAAGGGTAAATTTGGGAGTCAGTCTATTAGCATAAATTACACTATATATCTACAAGATAATAAGGGCATAGCAAAGACACATTGTACTATTACTGCATGCAATTCTAAGAGTGCTTTTGAACATACCTCATTTTTTGCTTTGCAGTCTTGGGCATCTCCTTTTTGAGAATTTGACCCCAGGTAAAGGCTTAGACTGGTGCCTTTGTGGTCTCTTGGAAGAATTAAATGAGCTGTGTTTGAGACCATACAGTCCACACGTGAAGTAAGAGACTTCACTCAAGCTCCCATGGGCTTGAAAAGGGAGAGGCAGAGAGCGCATCTCTTGGTGGCAGATGCTTCACAAGGCTTTCAGGTCAGTGGCTGGGTTTGCACAGGGCAATGGAAATGAATGCCCAGCAGTTTGAGGTTGGCATGGCAGGCACACATTTCACATGAGGAAGTGTGAGCAGGACTGCAGGATGCTACAGTGGCCTGAACTTGTGTCCTTTTGCTTCTGGGCATCAGAAAGGAGCTTCATAAATCATTCTAGCTCCCTTAGGTTAATATGTTTTTCAATTGACCTACCTGGGGCACAGACTGGCCCAGTGGCCATATTGTATAAGGACAGGTAGGACACTCAACTCTTTAACATACAGACAATGAACACCCGCACCCACGGAGAATACACAATTAAGGCATCCTGATTAATCTGATATCATAGGACAGACATACAAGGGGGAATACGTATATCCTAAAAGAGCCAATTTCCTACCTATGCAAAATATATACCATGTATACATTCAGTTGCTAAAGTAAACTTGGGTTGTTGCCACCTGCTCTAAAATAGCCGCATGAAATAAAAGTTTCTAACAGCAAAGTATTATTGGGAGGTTTAGTTACACTAGCATAATGAATTGCCTTTTCCCACATTTTAGAAGATGGGTGCCTCAGTCTTAAAAGACTATGATTTTCCCCTCACACAGAAGAAATACCACATCTTGGCCAAAAATAGTTTGATCTGAAAATGGGACTGTCTCAGAGGTGTTTGTCTTTATGTATACACAAACAAACAGTCAGTGACACACAGCCTCTACCCAGAAAAGTGTTTATGAATAACTTTGAAATCACAGGGAACAGCTCACATTTGTCAGATAACCCTGTCCTCCAGACCTGTGATCACTATGAGCAGGTGTAGGCTGTGATGAGGAAGTTCAATATTTTCCTGCATTGCCCTGGTCTTTCATAGAAAGAAGTTTTGTTTACTCTGAGAATTTAAATTTGTTAAAATCAGCCTCTGTGGTCCTTCCAGAAACAAAAACCTCCTGACTTCAATATTTGTTGGATCTCTCCTTTCCTCCTGCACTAGGACTGCAGGACTGCTCCATAACTACTTTGCAAGCCAAATGCTTACAGCATTCCCTACATTTTATGTTTGCTCCCAGAAGACAGACTGAAAAATGGTTCATGTATTTAATACTTGTAGAGAAAGCAACAATATCTCCTCTATGCAGAATGCAGAATGAAAGCTGCCCTTGTGTTAGCATGAAAAACATTTAGCAAATGTTTGGTGATTTATCTCAAAATAATTTTATAAATTTGTCCGAATTTTATTAATTTTATTAAAATTATCTTCCATACTGTGAAAGTATTTAAGGGAACCCACAATGAGCCATGATGCTGCTGTGCCAGACTCTGTGCAAAGAAAGAGCTGAAAGATGATGCCTGTGTGGAGGGGTTGATGCCGTTTACCAGTGAGAACACTAAATGATATTTGCACTGTGTTTTTTGCATGAGATTGAAAACTCTGGGCTAATTCTTGCTGTTATCAGCTTTGACAAAGTTAAGTCAGGTCTCCGGTAAGCTGCACTAAGTTGCAAAGGCAGGGAAATGACAATTCAGGTTTTGCACCCCGTGTGGAAGCACAGCAAATATCCCCAGGAAACTGCAAGCAGAACAGCTTCTGTGATCATGCACAGCTGCATGTTACAGGCGTCTTCCTCACCCTGCCATGACTCATTTCAGTAAAGCAAGGTATTTCTGCACAGAAACACCCTTTGTAGTAAACTTTTGGACCATTACACAATTTCTCACAGGACACCCTTGAAAATAAATCACTCTCCATACGCTGCTTTGTGGCTTTCTCTACTTACACTCCCCCTACCTCCAAAATTCAGGGGAATTCCAGAACATTTTGCAATTAGCTAAGGATTATATTTCCTTATTTTTATTAATTTTATGTAAAGTGGGATTTATCAGTGGAGCATTCATTGACACTGACTTCAATTTATTCTGATGAAACTGACTGACATCTGTGTGTGCTGTTCATCAGTCATAATTTAAACCATTCTTAATTGCATTAAATGTAAATTAAGACATTCAATTTCAGCCATTATTTTTCATAAAACACTGTGAACTGAATTTTAGTGGGTCATGAGATCTTACATTCAAAATAAATAGGGTAAATTTGAAACTTACCATTGATGTTCATATTTCACCCTTTGTTGGCTGTATTTCTTTTGTAGCTTACTAGATTGGAACAATTAATTTTCTCTCTGAAGGGAACATGAATGGCTAAAGATGATGTAGCTGAGTTTTTTAACAAATGACTTTATCATTTCTAGAGCTTGCTTGTTATACAGTATATTAAATGTATTAAGAGAAAATGCAATTAACCTTTCATCTAAACCAAATGACAAATTAAAACAGAAAACATAAACCATGCCAGAATAAGCCCTCTGATTTTGAATTCAGAAGGCTATGTCAATGGATTTATTTGCTAAGCTTCCTCAAGGAGGTTTTGCAAAACAAAATCCATTTGGCAAGGAGGGCTTTGGCCAGGCAATGCTGAAAATAATGGGAGGATATACAAGCTGCCTTTCCTGTAAAGGAGGAGGGTGGTGTTCAGTGAGTGGATGGGCATACTGTCCATGAGAAGTCTGATATCTCACTTTCAGAAGTTAAGACCAAATTTCCCTTTTAATCCAGTGGATCTGGTCCCAAATATCTGTCACAGCAACCAACAAAATGCAAAGCAGGTGATTTTTTAAAAGCGTGTATGTCTTGCTCCAGACTGAGGGACAGACTGAATGCTGTGGCATAGTGGGAAGAGCATCCAAGCTAACTCCTTGTTTGTGTGGCAGGACTCAGCTTGTTCTCAGCCTAACACGATGACCTTGGCTCATGGTGGAAAAAGATGTGCTCACCACCAGAGCAATTCAGCCTGCCCAGCCCCTGCTGGAGGGACTGACACTGAGGCAAGAGGCAGCTTGTGTCCATGGGGCTTGCCCTGTGAGAGGCAGGGAGGTTGGATCCTGGCACCTGCGATGCTGAACTGGTTGTCAGTGTGGAGCTCTCATGGAAGGGCTGAGGGGCTTCTCTCTCTGATTCCCTGGAGTGGGTTTGGATGGTTGCTTATCAGGCTGTTTGCCACTTTATATCACAGGACTGCTGATCTGGGAGTGGCTGGCTAGTTGGTGGAAGTGGATGTTCACATTGGTTTAAGCCAAATGATATATCCATTTGGGAAAGCTTTCCAGCTGAACACTAGCATCTGCCTTGTTGCTCCTGTAGACCATTGCCCAGAGTGTGCTGGTATGAAGCAGTGTTGAACCGACCTGAAGCCAGCTTTCTTCCCATCCTACTGCTAAGGAAGTACCTGTTACATGGCTAAAGCCCTGGAGTGCCTCAAATCTTGACTCTGCTCTGGGATTCATGCTTACAATTCACTGAATAAAGGCTACTCCTGTAGCTACAGCTTTTCAGGATGATGTACAAAAGTTGGTCAACAAAGGGAGGACTTCAGAGCTCTCCTAACTCTATGATATTTACATTCCCATGCCAGTTCAACTCTTAGAGAATGAAGTGTTGCAATAAGTCTGGAGATGGGTAGTGATGCAATCATTCTCCCAGTTTCTTGCTATTAATATATGTCTCTTACTCATTTTTAAAGATTGTGTAAATGAGAGTACTGAATATAAATGGCTTTTGTAAGTCATTGAGGTCAGTGAAGCATGTCATTGTTTGCAACTTGAATTCCATGAAAGCACTGGCTGGCTGAGAGGCACACTATATATATTTTTTTCTCATAAATAAAACCCACAAACAATATTCAGTATGTTTAATGATAATTATAAAATAATACTGTGTACAATGAGTTTCCAAAGCCAGAACTAGTTGCAAGTGCTTAATAATATGACCTTACAGTGTCATCTTTAGTGTACGTGATGCCTATATACCAGCAATGTATAAATTATTTCTCTGGCTGTACATTAGCAAACATTTGATTATGATTTATTTTGGGGTTCTCTGAAAGATGAAGTAAGTTCTTTAATATTATCATTACTAATGATTTTAATGAGGCATTAAAATGTTGCAGTATTGTAGGAACATTTTTCTTTTTTAATATTATTTCATTAATAGTTTACATGAATGTTAACATTAAATTGATTATGGAACCTGAAAGAGTAATCCACAAAATGTCAAAGTGCCATTAGCACAGTGAAAGAGCCCTCCAAAGGCAGAGATCTGGTAAGAGCTAATGAGATATCTCAGTACCACATAACACTGAAGCAGGTTTTTCTAAAATTAAATCTGAAAATTAGGTTTTAATATCCTTCTCTTTGGGACTCTCCATCCATTTCAGAAGCTGAGTGTTCAGCCCTGTGCACATAAAAAGCCAGATCAGGTTGTGGACCCAGAGACTCCCTCAGAATTTGGTCTTATGTATGCGAGCCCTAGTTGAAAACCTAAAGAAGCCAATGGCAAAAAGATTATGAAGAAAAAGAAGGTCTTTCATAGGAAGTGATGACTGCATTATCTATCTATCTATCTATCTATCTATCTATCTATCTATCTATCTATCTATCTATCTATCTATCTATCTATCTATCTATCTATCCATCTATCTATCTATCTATCTATCTATCTATCTATCTATCTATCTATCTATCTAACACTTCTGCAGAGTGGATCAGCCATAGCGATTTATGGTTCACATGCAGTATATACTGTATGTATCAGTGTTCAGTTGAACAAGAAAGAACATGTTGAACACTTTCAGTAAGTTTTGCAAAGCAAGTTTTTAGCTAATGCCCTGTTTCCTCACCTCAGAAGGCAAGTATATTCAGAGAAACACTTGGAAATCTGCTGCATTAGAAAACCTAAATGGCAGTAGGGAATAAGGAGGGCTAGTAAAGGCTCTGACACTTATCTGACATATTCTCCACTGATTTCCAAATCTGGGAGGTAGGAAAGTTTCAACAATCTTGTCCCCCATCAGCTCTGCCTGAAACAACTGGCACTTCAGCAACGATGAACCAAGGTCTCACTGACCTTGGCAGCTTTACAGGGGAAAAGTTAATGTGAAGATGAAGTGTTCTCAAATAGTTTCATATATGTGTTTGGTAATTCCATGCTCTCACATGCTGTCCACACAGGTCTTGAATTTTCAATAATAGTTTTATTGTGGCAGGGGCAAATAATATTTACTCCCTATATCTGTTATCTTCTAATATAATAAAAAGAAACTAAGAGGTGAACTGGGTCATTTTATGGGTTCCCTCCTAACTTAGTTCCATGCTGTGGAATATGTAAGAGTATCCAGGGATGTTAATCTGTGTAAAAGCATCATGTGCACAGCAAAGCAAAAGGTATATTGTCTTTTAAGTATGACCATCCATGAGAATGCCCACCTGCAGTCTCCCACCAGCTGGTCAGTTGCTGTGACATTCCATAGCAGGTCTTGACTACTGATGTGTAAGCCTTTCTTACAGTAGCTATTTCCAAGATATCATAGATATCCACAGCCAGGACCAGCCTTCTCCCAATACCATTTAAACAAACCTGGCCTGAAGTTCAGGTATCTGGAGGTCTTGGGACCATGGGGAGATCCTCATGAGAAGGTGCAAGGACAGGGGAGGTGGCCCTTGTGTCTTCAGCCTGAAGCATGCTGGAAAGTGGGTCCAAGCTCTGACACAACACAGTATGCTTTGCTGTGCCTTAACTGCAGCCTAAAAACACTAAGCCCTCTACCTATGGCAGACAAGACTGTGAGCTGTTGAACTTCTTGTGGTGTCTGAGTTCAAGCAGAGAGGAGGAGTTCAGTGGTATGGGGCTGCCAGACAGTGGCTCCCTTTCAGGTGATGGAGGGAGCTGTGTGCCCAGCTGCAATCTGGCTATAGGCAGGGTGCCAACCTGGCAGCTTCAGGCAGTGTATGATTTGACAGCTCCAGGTGTCCCTCTTCAAGGTCTTCCAAACCACCACAGTGCTTGAATGAACCCCCGGCAGCAGCAGGTGCTGCAGGGAAAGCCCAGTTCTCCACAGCCTGAAACTGCACTGTGCCACCCTCATCCCTCCAAGTCATCTTCCTCTGAGCCAAGGCTCAGACTGAAGCCCAGTAGAGAGCTCAGCCCCAGGTGGGACTGATGGCTCTCTCACTCTCTTGTCCAAGTAAGACTCTTGTTGTAGTCTGATAATGGCAATTAATTAGACCAAGAACTGCCTTAGGATAAGCACTTCTCTGTCACAGATGAGGAAACTGAGGCTCTGTACTCAATAGCCTGATCCTGCTTGGCCTCTGACTGTCAAAAATGCTGACAGTGAAAATAAATGCATGGGCCAAATGAGAGGACTGTGAGTTCTCTCCAATAGGTCTTTCCCTACAGACAAAACCCACAAAGCACTCAATATTGCTGGAAACAAAAGGACTTGGCAAAAATTACACTAAAGCCCTGTATTACAAAATTCTATAGTAGATGTTACTCCCTTTACCTTCACCACAAGAACTCCTTGATTGACTTAATAATTCTTATACTCATAATACCTTAATTCAATTTCATAGTTTTGTTTCTTTCTTTCTTTCTTTGTTTTGCAGGAAAACTGGGTTGAAAGAGGACTTGAATAATTTTCTTTGGTTATGGCTTGTTTGTGTCTCTTTGGTTGGAAAAGTGGTTTAATGTAGCTTCACCCAGGAAATGGACTGAAGTCAGCAAAGCTGGTCCTGAGCATCATTCCATGGCCAATGTGCTCCTGGGTTATAATTACCCCTTGCTTCTCCATGGGGCAACAGGCAGTAAAACACAGTTTTGAGTAGCCTTGAAAATGCATTTAGAAGTCAAAAGGCAGAACAAGGAGGCAGTAGTCTCTTTCCTTTCATCTGTCACCTTAGAAATTAGTGATGGCAACTTTACTGATTAAACCAACAAATTTAAAAAGCAGTTAAGTAGTTAAAAACTAAATAATTTTCCAATAATAAGGAGATAGATGATCAACGGAGAGAGAGAGGCAGTTCTGGCTTGTAAGTAGAATTCCTCATTCCACTTAGAGCACATGCAGAGCTCTTCTTCATTTTGATTTCATTCAGGATTTCTTTGCAGAAGCTGGCAGTATGATTTGGTTTGTTACACTTAAGAGAACATATATTTATTATCCCATTTGTTTATGTTACCTGAATATTCTAGCTTGTATCTAATACATGAAAATTACAAATGAGCTCCATATGAAGTCCTAATGCAAGGAATATGTTTATCCTATTAAGACCTGTTTTGTTAAAAATGAAGTATAAGATTAATATGACACTAAAATGCATTGCATTAACTCCAAAATGTTGGGGCAAACCTAATGGCCTCTCTATGCACTTATAGTCAAAGAAATTTCCATCAAGTCTAGTAGGGAATTTTTCCTATATAGATAGCCTTGGTTTGGCCCTTCATCCATTCCTAACTTTTGTGAATAAGCAAAGAGTTAACCTGGAATCCTTTGCCATTTGCAATCCGGTGCTGGTGTCCTAAGAGGGAGAGCTCAGGGTGAATTCATTTTCAGCTGAATATGTCATTAAGGAACAGGATTTATTAATGACTTATTAATGCAGAGTCATTTGACAGAGTCAAGCTGGACTCTGGTTCAAATCCTCTATGATTCAAAGGAAATAACTGCTTATGGGGCACATGGTCTGTATACAGCAAGTTCCTGTCAGATGTGGATCTATAGGCAATATTAAGAATCCTGTTTAACACTGTACACTTGCGTTCATTACCACTTGGAATAATAAAAACTTCTCATTTTATGGTGACAATTATTTACTGCTGAACATCAGCCCAGGTGAAAGAACTCCCTGTTCACTCCTGTATATAATCTCAGGTTCTGTCATTCACATGTAGAAAACTCAGCTCTCTATTTAGCACAGTGTTGGTGAAAGATAGACATTTACAGGGCCCCTCTGCCCTTGAGCTGTTCCATTAGTGCATGGAAAGCACCTTGCAGCCTGTGACAAGCGCAGCAGATCGGCACTAAATCAAAAATCAGTGCCAGCCAGGGATCTAAGCCACCATGAAGGTCACAGCCATCAGCTGCATGCCATCTCAATCCAAACAAAACACACTGGATACAGGGGGATTTTCTCTACTCACAATAGGAGACAAACACATCATGTTAGAGTAATCTCCTGATAGCAGCAAAATGGGTAACTGACCTTTTAAATACTTTTGGGTATTTAATAAAAGTTTGAAGACATGGAAAAGAAGTGTTGGTAATTTTTGGGTGCTTTTTGTAGTGTAATTGAAACATTGGCTTTGTGCCACAGCAACCCAAAATGTTAACAAAGGATTTCTTTCCCAGAGCTGGGAGAGATTGTATGTTTTAAAAAGCTCATGAATCTATCCATATTATTTTCCCTCTTAAACAAATGCTTTCTATTCAGGATAATTTTATCAACTGAATGCTAAGAAACTTACTGAAGTAACCTTAAGCAGTCAATTAATCTGATAGAGGTTTAAGGGAAGATCCAGTTGTACATAGCATCTTGCCTAAAATTGTAACCCAAAGCAATGTCCAGAGTTGCATGCTGTAATAGCAGCACAGTGATGTAGGACCAGAAAACAGAAGAATCGGCAATTAAGAGGTTTAATTAAGGCAGTCAATGTATAGTCTACTGTTTGAGTTGAAAGGACATGAAAATGCACTGAACAGCAGGATATGAACTGGCCGAGCCATGTATCTTCTCTCGGCCAGGCTGCATGTCCAGCAGTGCCACATACGAACACCCACACTGGTACAGACACGGACAGGCTGATCTTCTCAGTGGGGGCTGTGCAGGAGCAGCCGGTGTCATACACAGCACTCCATCTTTTCTCCACAGAAAGTGATGTTGAAAATCATTTCCCTTTAGGGGAGTCCTCAGAATCAGAGGACAGAGAAGGAGGAACAGCATCAGAGGATAAAAAAGAATACTTCCTGTGGCTACCAGTGGCCAATCTCCTGGAGTCTGGAGTCTCTTCTTGTGCTGCGGACACCTGACCACTGGGGTGGTGGGTTGACCCACAGTGGACCTGAGCACACTGGTTTCTGTTTGGGGTGCCCTGGCCTTCTGCTGATTTCCCCTGGATTCACAGAGAGCTTGGGGAAATTTGAGGATTTGTGACTTAAATCCCAGTGTCAATACACTAATTTTGCCCCTTCTCTTTGAACAAATTTTGAAGCAGACTCCCCAGATGAACTCCAGATAAGATTGCCTTCCCTTTTTCACGTCTCTTTTCTCAGGCCTTGCTTGAGCAGAGCCTTTCCTATTCCCTCAGGATGAAGTATGTGCTCTGATGGATAGAGTCTTTATTTCCCCAGCTCTACAGTAACTTATGCTCTGCAGCTAGAAAGAAAAAAAAATACAAATATGCTACCTGTGTGTCTTTGTGTGTGTGTGACATACGGGGCATGTGGGAGGACAGAAGGATTTCCCTTTCTTTTCTATCCTAAAGTGCAAAGCTCATGTGCACCTACATGGGAGGGAGACAAGGCCCCTCGAAAAAAGACTGCCAGAAGAGGGAAGGTAAAGCTGCTTCCCTTTCAAGCCCTTCACCGTCTGCTTCAGGAAGGACTCTTCCTGTTAGAAATGGAAAACAAAAGGAAAGGCTCTGAATAGGTAGTATAGAAATAACATTTATGTAATCTACTTGAAGAGATCTATTGAAGTGTCAAAGATTGTTTTAGCTATGGTATTCCAGGCTCTGTCAGACTAATTGGCTGTATCATTAATTATACAGAAAGCTAATTTAAATAAGATACAAACCAATGCACTGGGTCAGGCTATAGGTTAATCAGTGCCTAGCAGTGGATACATTTTCTTACAAGAGTGTAAGAAGCAGGGCACATACAGAAGTAATTCCTCCCATCCCATGCTTCCATTCTTCCATATGTTGAACTGTCATGTTAAAAACCACCAATGGATCTACCTTTCATGACACTGTCTATTCCTTTCTTGACTATTTCAATATACTTTCCTAAACAAAGATAAAAGTTTTGCCAACTTGGTTTTGGAGAACGAAGGTTTCTCTTTGAGGAGGGTGTTTGTAAACAAGAGTAGCGTGAAAACCACACACAGGAGTGCCACAGCATACTGTAGGGCGTTCCTACTATCTGTAGCCAGCTGAAGGCAGGGTACTTGAAAGCCGGGTGCGGCGAGGCCATTGCGAAGAGAAGGAAACCCGACAGAACTTGCCCCAGCCCGTGAAGTTCCCCGCGGTCGCGGAACCCCCAGAAGGTGCCTGGGAAAGGTGCGCTGTGGGCGGCTGCCACCTGCTGGCACCGGCTCCCGGGGCACGTTTGCCTCCTTTCAGCCGAGACCCAGGCTCCAGATCTCTTCCTCCTTGTGCCAGACCGTTCCCTGAAGCCATCCGCATACCTGAACGGCATTATTATATTTGAATTCCCCTTAACGGCAGTCTTGTATACTCTCAAGTGCTTGAAAAGGAGCCAGCATGACGTGTCCTTTCCTCTTTCCTTTTTCTTGTTCTTGATAGTTAATAAAGTTTTTGTATTCATCAATCATCGGGAGTCAGCCTGGGAGTGTGCTCTGTTTAAACGCTTTGGCTTTTCACTTAATGCATCCCATCTGTTTCTGAAATAAATTGCAATAATCCGTGTTTAATGTTAATCAATGTATTACTAAATATGCAAATTATATTAAAAGACGTGGTTTGAAAAAGCTTTCATTTGTAAATATGGTAGCTGAAAACAGGAAGCATATCTAAAAGCCATTTAGATACAGTAGCCTAACTCTAACAGTGTGGCTGATTTATAAAGCGGTTTGCAAGTTGATCTTTCTCCCACAAGGGGATATGTAAAACTATTGCATATCAGATTTTGTTAACATCTGATGGGTTACTGCTAACACTGTAAAGGCCTAATATTCACAACCATGTCTCTTACTTAAATTAAAGCAATCTTATTCCAGCTTTCTAATTTTTTGCTCATCCTAACATATGAATTTACATGAAGAGTTTATGAATCACAGTGAAAGCAATTTGAACAAGCTTTTCAATCAGTGCTACATCTTAGTGCCTGATTTAGATAATTCATTGTCTAAGGGGCTCTTCTGGCCTCTAACTGTCCTTTTCAAGATGCTCAGTCTATCAAACTGGCTGTCCCTGTTGGAGTGGCCACAGTCTCTCCACTCCAGTGCACCACTTTGCAGGAGGGTCCGATGCAGGGCCCTGCCGATGCTGCTCCCAATCACCAGTGTGGCTCCACACCCCAGCTCACAGAGGCTCCACAGCACTGCTTGTGCTGCTGTGTGAGATGCAGAGGGTCATTCACACTGTGGCTTTCCACAGGGCAGTGGTGTCACACATCATGGAAGAGCATGTGCAAAAAGGCTGTCGGCAGGACATGAGCCCTGTGCCCAAACTCATGGCACTGAACACAGGAAAGAAAATACCGGTGAGGAGTGTTGGAGAGGAGATCCAGCTAGGAAGAAAAATACTGGGACATTCTGCAAACAGAGGTGGCCCTTTGTGGTCTCAGGCCAAGGTTACCTATGCACTGCCTCTCTTGCTTCTTTCTCACTTTGTTTTTCTGTTCACACTCCTGCTACCCAGACTGGACAGTCTGCTCAGTGCAAACAACTCTTCTCCATGGTGGAGCAGCCCTACCTGGAAGATGCAAGTACCACAGGCAAGGGTAGATAGTGGAGGGAGCTGTGACCACTGCAGCAATTGCTCATGATCAAGCAGAGGGGAAGCCTAGGAGGTACTCACACAGCCCATTGCTGCCTGTGTGAGAGTGGCCACCACAAGTCTTCTCTTTCCTTGAAAATGTAAACAGTCTTTTGAGATTATAGGTATCCTTCAGCTGACAGTGTTTCCTCAAGTTGGTGTTTAGTTTGACAACACACTTTTCTTTCCCAGTGGTGTGATACAGAATGTTTCAGGATGTAAGGTAAGTTCTAAACATACTTATTTGAAAGGCAGCTTACCCTTTACCCTGGAGAAGGTCAAGTTATAATGGGATGCAAGGTAGTTTCTGGTTTGCTTTTTTTTTTTTTTATTATTATTTATTTCTTCCCTGTTGCAGCTTCCTGTGAAATAGCCAGTGAAATTTACTGAGATATACCAGAGTAGAAGGACCAGGAAGCCAATCTATCTTTAACTCACCTGTGCTGAATGGCGATCTCTTGGGTCCTTACATATTTGCACTAATTTCCATACCCTTGAGAGACAGGGCACAATTTTGTATTAATTTTAGACTAAAAAGGAGCAAATCCTGGGCAGTTTTGACTGCGCCTCTTTCAAATGACCATTTGATTACATGTTAAAAAATGTTTGATGGCTTTGACACAGTTTCCATGAAAAGTTGAGCACAGATGACTTAGTAGCTAAGATTTGCTCCAACTTTTTAGACGTCCTGACACTCAGACCTGGTCCATATGTGTGAGAACACCTCCCAGGAGCTAAAAGTTGGAGCAAGGTTAGTACAAACCCTGTGAAACTACTGAGTTCCACATAGCTCTATATGTGACACTTCTGCCACAGTTCAATAGCCCTGCAACACCACCTATCAGCCAGAGAGGGGGAGCAAGTCTGAGCACTACTGTCATGCATTTATGTTCAAACATATGCAAATATTTCCCGTTTTGCCCTATAAGCTTAGTAAGACTATTCTGTGAATTGAAAACCTGAGAAGTAAAGAAAAGCTCCTCCTTTAACCTGGAGAAAAAATAAGAGGGACAAGCATACAAGCAAGATTTCATGAAGACATAAACCTGTTGTAGAAACAGCTGTGTTGACTGCTATACTTGCCTTCGTGGCATGGAGCCCTGAGGGAAGGTTAAGCTGATGAACTAGTTGTGATTTCCCTGTTGCTTCCTCGTGTGTAGCACTTAGGGGATTGATAGCACAGGTCTAGGTACTCCTGAGGACACCCTGGGCAAGGTGACACAGCTTCCTCCATCCCTCCTGGCGGGCAGAAGCTGTGCATGAGTGTCTCCCAAGAGGCACTTTTCACTGTTACAACCCTATATATCGAGTCCCCACTTCTGGATCTGAAGTAGCAGCTTGGATTTACTTCTCCTTTGCAAAGCTATGCTCTTCCCTTGTGTCACAAAGCCTGAGAGGTTTGTCCTCAGCTCTATGGGGATTTCAGTGATGGCACTGTGTTTGCCAATTGAGACTGCCCTCAAGGAATTTTTTTAATCTCATCTAATCAAATTGAAAAAGTAACAACAAGGTCTGGAATGAAGATCCTGATTCATTGAGGATTTATTGACAGTACCTTTGAAATGACTGTTTAATATGCAAGGTAAACAAATTAAAAATCCCAGCTTGTGGTCCAAGGGCATTCACAAATTAGAAATGACCCCCTGCCTGCCGAGAGAGTGCTAATGATAAAAACTGAGAGGAGATGAATCCTCTTGGGAGGAGAGAGTGGGTCAGAGGGGGTTCTGCTGAATGTACCAATCTGTTTGGCTTTGACAGGCTCTTTGTCTAACTTGGGAGAATGCAAGAGGAGCTGAGATGCCTTGCAAAGGTGGGGATGTTTGTCTACAAGCTTTATATATTCATCATTTTGTATTTACTCAGCTCTTGGTACCTGAGTCCAGGGAAAACACTTCCCATTGCCTGCAGCTATGGGGAGAGAGCAGCATTCTGAGTCAGTATCAGAGAGTATGACACAACACGGGCCTTAAGTCACAAACCCAGTAACTTCTTTTTGCTTCACAGCTGTTTAAATCACAAAGGTTGTCCCTAATCCAGACCTGAGAAAGCATAAAGGTATCTACTAAACCCTGAGTCTACATCTCACCCATATGCTGCCATGGAGACCGGAGTGCAGTGTTGGTATCAACAACAGCAACACACTGGTGTGGTCTGAAGGCTAAGCTGGGTGTCTCGGCATTGACAAGGACCATGCCTAGGAACCACTCTTCTCTACAACACACACTGACCCTTAGGAGTTCTAATAGCTTGCATAAAAAAGCAGAAGTCTGTTCCCCAAAGCACATACACAATTTTTCTTGACTCTGTGAAGAATTTGAGTGAAGTTCTAGCCCCACTGAAATAAAAGGAAAGCCACACCATAAACTTCAGATAATGCTGAGATGGATAACCAGATGCTGGCTATGCGCAGAAGTCCAGATGGGTATCTAGGAAGTGCAGGTGGAGGTCCCTGGCTGCTTTTTGGCTAGCGTATGAAGAAGAAAAGAACTTCTTTCTTTTAAGAAATATTTGTTGTTTAACTTAAATAAGTAAATTTTAAATAGAGAGAGTCACTTAGAGTTATAACACTATCTGATTTAGTTTGCCTTTTGTTTGGGTTTACTTCTCAGCACGAGCAGCTGGATTTGTTGAAGCCTTGGGCTGCAAGCCATGAACTTTCACCCAGATACACTGGCACACAGTTAGTTTTCTTAGTAGCTGGTACAGTGCTGTGTTTTGTGTCTAGTCTGGGAAGAATATTAATAAAACACTGATGTTTTAACTATTTCTAAGTGATTTTTATTCTACTCTAGGGCTTCTTTAATTTCTATGATCTGCTGAGTGGTCTCGTGCAAAAGAAGCACAAACCAAAAGAAAATCAGCCATCAGCATAAACTGCAACTCAAGAAGAGCAGTTAACAGCCTGGCTGTGTGCAGACAGAGACAGAATCCAATAAGGTGTTAGAAGACCCCAGACCAAAAATCACCAAAATCACCATTAGACTAAAAAGCATGTGAAGAGTGCATGAGGAGCAGGTGCATAAATCATGAGGGTCTAATTGCCCATGTTGCCTGGAATTCCTAGGAAGAAAACTTNAGTCAGTTGTCCTAAGACTACTCTTTCTTCCCCCCACTCTCATCTTCATTGCATTACGTCTTCTATTTGGAGTTCTTCCAGCACCCCTAAGCTCATCTCTATACTACAACTAAACAACATTGTGTTTTGACTATAACATGTTCTAATAGCTATCTGAATAGAGCTTAATATCTCCCCCTTAGCACAGAAACAGGCTTCAAGAATGTGACACAGAGGTTAAAATCTAGCCTAAGTATTTGGTACAGGGGTTACAAACTATTTTTCAAATGCAAAAGACTATAAAACTATATAAAATTACATTAAAATCTACAACTATATTAAGGCTTGTGGCAACACCCAAGGAGTTCTTTGTTCTGGATCCCTCTCTGAAAGCACCCAGCTCAAGCTGACCTGCTACCAGATGGCTCTATGAAACTATTTATTTTTATAAATCTGATGCTTGAGACTCTTTCTATAAATATGAGAGTCTGAAGAGGGAAATCCAGGGTCAACCCATAAGGAGGAGGAAGCAGACCTGGGTGTATGCAAGGAATTGAAAGGGGCACCCATCGGCTCCCTGGAGCTGCTGCTGTGAAAGGACTCAGGTCCTAAGAGCAAAAGTCAGGGTGCTGTATGTTACACTGCTTGAATGGTGAGAGAATGCTTGGACAGTGGCTTCTCCTTTTACAACCTCATCCTTTTTCTTTGCTTCTCTTGAATTCTCACTTGGATCCAGAACCGATCCATCTAAGGTACCATGTGGGCATAACTACAATCACAAGAAAAAACAAGGTGGTGGCTCCAAGCCCATATTCACAAAGAAATGACCATGAATAAAACTGTTTGGCAACCAAGTCTGATTCTAAAAGCTGCTGATGGACAAGGCCTGAAGGGTAGTGTGGCAAGCTGGCTGGTTAGCAGAAGAGAGGCTTTGTCTGCTTTGGAAGCCTGCACATTTCAAAAGCTGTTCCTGATTTTTGGCTGTTTAGAAAACCCCTTTGAGTCATGTTTTCCAAAGGCAGTGAGCACTGACTGCTGTCGGTAACCCTCCTTTGTTGGGCAGTGCTTAGTCTTCTGGAAGTGGACGTAAAGCCTGGCACCCCACACCAAAACACCCCAAAGTGTGGTCATCCAAGATGGAAGCTCCTGAGCTTTGTTCTTCAAAGGCATTTAAACCCTTGTTAGTTCTCGATGGGAAACATGTCTAACATGTTGCTAGCAGAGAAGAGCAAGAGACCAAAGACTTCCCTATGTAAGCTCTTGACTGAGTGAGGCATTGCCAATTCTCTCATCTCCACCCTCTCCCTAGCTCATCCCAGGAGTCTACCCTTGAATCTTCCAGGGTGCTGAACATGGTCAAAGCTGCTGGGCCACAGCACCACATCATTTTGATCTATCCTGGAGCACCACTCCTTCTCCTTTTGAAGGTCCTCAAAGACAGGACAGAAGCAATAGGCCTGGTGTTTCCCTGTTCCCTCACAAGAGCTAGGAGCTGTGTGCAGCCCCAGACCAGCAATGTGTTTTTGTCTGAGGCTGAGGCTAACTCTCTGGTGGCTGCTTCTAAAGAAGCAGCTCATGCCTGTGGAAAGCAATAATAAGGCTTTTCATCTCTTTGTCTGCATCCTGTATGAAAAAATCCTAAACCCATCTGTCCTCAAAGCCTACAGTTCAGCCGTCTTGGAAATTTCAGGTTTTACTTATGTAGTACAATTGAGTACAATCCTCTCACAAAATTAGACATGGTCTCTGGTAGACACCATCCTCTGAGTCCTTATTTAATTGAAGAAGAGTAGAGAGACAAGGTGAGACTATGCCACAGAACTTGTCCTCTCATAAGTCTGCGAACAAAAGTGGAGGTATAAACAGGTGTGCAAACTCACAGCATTAGTATAGTACAGGAGTCAGGAAGGAGATCCCAGATGCTGTGGTGGAGAGCAAGAGTACATCTAGGAAAGAAGGAAAATTAATAGTTCAGAAGTACAGAAAAATACATAGAAGTACTTAGTCTTTCACTTTGCAGACTTGACCAGGAATGAAAAGATGACACAGAAAAACACACACCTTGGGGTTGGGTGTTACAAGATGATTTCAAGATCTTTTTAAACAGTGAGGTGACTTAAGGCCTGGACTAGCTTGACAACATGTGTCCAGTTCTGTCACATGAAATCCCTACACAGAGAACTGCCTTTATGAGGACATGCTTCAGCTTGTGTGGAGGTTTGCTATAGAAATGGTTGGATGTGTTCTGGTTTGTGTCACATAGAAGATATGAGTTACCAAACACAGTAAGTAGCTATTTTTTGCTTAAACTTTATTTCTGAAGAGAGACTTGTTTGGAAGAATGTCTGGGAGAAAAGAAGAGAAAACATTTAGAAAGGACTGAAAGCCTATTAAAATGTACCTCAAGCCAGGGCAGAGGGGAGACCAGTGTGTTACTGAAGAATACAGTATTGAAAATTAAGACATGGCCTTGCCCAGTGTTGGTGTCCACACAGTCCGTCCTATTGTAAGAGGAAGATGAAAGAGAAGAAGGAGTGTAATTTCAAGGGTCCCTGTTTAGCCAGGGAAACTGATTCTCCTGAAATCCATGTTGCTTTTACACCAACTTTGTTCTTTAGACCAAGGGTCTCAGTATGACTGGTCACCATCTTAACAGTTTTTGTGCCCTTTTTTAACCTTTTTTTGCTACAAAAATTTTAAGATAACAGGTTTTTGAGAATCACTTCCACACTAGATGGAAGATTGCACATCTCACCCAACTTTCCTTGCAGCCCACACACAGTATTTGCTTGTTCTTGCTCTGGAGAACAACCACAGCAAATTTCATTGGAAGTAGGCAAGGAAAGCTAGCAAGTGACAGGACAAATGACACAGCTGGTTAGCTGGCAGTCAGACACACCATGATACACCATCCAGACTCTTCTGCCACAAAACTAGCCTCGAGAACAAGACTTCTGACCTTCCAGTTGTACATTGTGCATGGATTTAAGAGATCAAGGCCAAAGAAAATGGGGCCCTCTCCCGACTTAATCTTACACACTTCAAGGGAGAATTTGTATGAAAAGACAGCAAAGGATATGGCCTAATACCACTGTCTTTTTGTGGCATTTCAGTAGTTTTTTACAGAGAAGAAAGTCAGAATTAGAAAATAATTTTATTTAATGACATAGCATGAATTAACATAGTAATATTTTTTAACCATGGTATGTGTAGAAAGGAACTGTTCCCTAGTTAATCTTCTAAATCATTATGGCTCATCAATTATAATTTTTGTTTGAACTTCTTATGTAAAGTTGAATGACATTTCATTTCAAACGGTGCAGACTGAAATGTGAAAAACCCTCAATATATGGTGCTCATGTAACCTGTGCTACAATGTATTTCTTAACTGGAGACTGGACTTTGCAGTCAGACCATATATTGTCTTTTATGACTGACCCATTACTCCTTCAGATATTTAGTTGTTTAATTCCCAGTAACTTAATTGAAATAAATTAATAAAATAATGTAATATATTCAAGGATTTGGCTTTATTCTGTTAATCTGAGAAGGAAGATTTCTCTTGCATAATGGAAAGGGCATAAAATCCAGTTATCAGCGCATGGCCCAGGTAGTATTCAGGCAATGTTCTTACACTCAGACTTGCCTTTTAATATTTTGATGACACAGTTTGTTCAGATTGTGCACATTGCAGATGGGATGGAAATATGCTGCTAGATTGGACCTTGTCAAACAAATGGTGAAATTTCCTCATCACCACCACGTGCAGTTCAGAGATCAGGGCAAGGTATTTGCATCTTTTATTCCCATCTACTTGTATGGCTGAACTAGGTACCTACTGGTATTATGCCAGCCTGACAAAACGTGACAGGACCACAGGAAGGGATTTCTGAGGGTAACCACCACCCCTGTTCCTGCAGGCCCTTTCTGAAGCTCCCTGTGTGCCACTGCACAGCCCCTTAGGGGCTTCTCCAACTGAAAACTTGCTTTGATTAAAGCCATTCCCAACACCCAGCTTCCTTCTAGTATCTCCATTATACATAAGGAGTGCTGTTGTTCCCTTTTCACTTGTGTTTGGTTGAGCTGAATTTCTGGTGTCAGATGATGTGATGAGTCTTCAGGTTAAGGTGACGACTCCCTGCTCATGCATGGGTGTGAATGAGTGTTTTCTGAATGGAGGACCAGACTTGCACCTGACATGGTGTGTCAGGTCTTGCTGAGCATATGGTATGTTGGTTTTATAACCCCAGATCTGCACTAGAAGCATCTCACCATTGTAGCTGCAGAGATTAGTTGCACAGTTGCATCACACTGCCAATGTATTCATACGGCCAGGAACTGAGTGCCACCCCACAGGAATTAAACAATTAACAGCAGAGGACATTCAACAACTTCTTTTTTTGCAAGGTCGCAGAGGGCACCAAGAAGTGACCTGCCCTCTCATAGTGATGACTTAACGTGCTGTAGATACTGAAGGCTTTTGCTGTGGCCACTAGAGCATTCCCTACAGCTAAGACAGTGTGCCGGTTTGAAGGTAAATTGGCAGGAGAAATGAACCCAACTCAAGAGAAGTTACAAGTCAGAGTTACAATTTATTAAAAAGATTACAATAAATGCAGTGATAGAGAGAAAAATCGGTTTAACCCACAAAAAACAGATGTATAACCCAGCACCCTGAGGCACAAAGAGAATGGTGTTCATCAGCCCCTATGCTGAGTGCCAGGTGGTCCCCCTGGGTGCAAAGTAAAAGGAAAGGAAAACCTGTTGGTGAAGATGATGGCCACAGTCCTGTTGAGGTTCTGGTCCTCCTCTGGATTTGATGAGTGGCACCAGAAGTCCCAAAATCCGAACATTATCTATGCTTACGTTCAGATGGGAATGCCCAGTACCTCTGCCAGGGTGGGGAGTCTCACAATGGGTAATTTACTCTGGGAGTCATGGTATATTTTTGGAATCTTTGATGGTCTAGGTAATTTCAGCTGCCTGTTGTGCCAGTCCCTAATTGCCCATTAGCAGAGGTGATGCCTCAGGCTGGGTATGAAGGTGCTGATGCCTCCCCAGAGGGGAGTTACCACAGCTGAGTCACTGCAGTGAGGACAGAAACACTCCCCTGTCTCACAGGGTTCTTTAACACCCAGCTTGTAGTCTGAGGGGTCAGGTGTGCCCTGGGCAGCTGCTGCAAACAATCCATTATCAACAGTTCATGAGAACTGACATAGAGGGTGTAGTTTTGGTTATACCCACAGTGATAAACTAGTCCTGGCCTCTGTAACCAGGACAGACAATGAGGCTTTTTCCATTTTGAATCTCCTTCTTACATACATGAAACTTTACTGTGGTTAGCTGTCAGACTATACTTTACCTCACAAGAGGAAATTTTTTTGTAAGGCCAAAAGATTCTCTCAAGCATTTCTGAAATAGATAAGAACACTCTATCACTTTTTTTGCATATACTGTGAAGGGGACAGGCTGTTGAAATTGCAAGCCTAACCACAGCACTTAAACATATCCATACTTAAATGTCACTGGAAAACTTAGGATGAAAAGTGCTTGACAAATATGAAAACAACTAAACAGAATGCACAGTACACAACAGTCTAAAAGGGGTTATTCATAAGTCTTTGTGAGCAAACACACATGGCTTTCCTTCAAAATATGTTCAAATTCAATAAATTTTTCATTTGTCCAGTCCAATATCCAGAGATACCACCTGCAAGTGACTAGTATAAACTACAGCTTAGTCCATTAAAAATGTCATGAAATTACCTCTTAGAAGGACCACTGAGAGCTTTAGGGCTGAAACACAACAAAGACAGATAAAAGTTTGAATTTCAAACATTCCCTCTGTGCTTTCTGGTTACCCAGAATCTAACACTGCTGCAGCAATTTGGGTTTTGTTGCTTTAGGAATTGTGATTGATGATACTCTGACTTAGTGACTCCTCCTAAAGTACACTCTGAAAGATATCCAGGGTAGTGTGTAGGTCAGGTTTTATTTATGACCTATTACATACCAATGTATTTTAAGCAGCAATTTAAATTAACTCCATTTGCTTTATTAAATATGATTATTGTGTATTTGTGCTGCTGTATCCCACTGGAATCCTAAAGAGGAACAAATATCCCATTTGTCTGAGTGCTGCGCAAATACGAACTGAAACAGTCTGCCTTTCAAAGATGTTACAATCCAAATACAAGCAGAGATTGCAAAGAGTTGCAGGTGGGGCAGCCCATGGTGCACATGATTAGGTGACAGTTTTGGTCAGTGTCGTAAGACAACTCACAGCACGTCAGCCCTGTGTTTTCTAAGAAACTTGCGGGTTTTGTTGCAAAGAAGAGTTGGAAGAAAGGATTTGAAGGGTGGCTGTCAGGGTTTTTTTGTGGGCATTCCTCTCACATCCACAAGACAGCGTGGAAGAAAGCACCTTGGTGTGCACTAGCGAAGTAATGTCTGGGCATGAGACTACTGAAAGGGAAGAAACACTACAAGAGACACTAGACCTCAGCCTTGGAACTATGAAGCTGATGGGGCAAGGAATGCTTCAACAGGGAGCAACTTAGATAACGAGGTAGCTGGGCCAGTCTGAGTCAATCTCCGTGGGAACCGTGCCTCCTCTGGTGAAGGATGGGAGCTGAAGATGAGCTGTAAATGCCCTCAGTAACTAAACAGGGTGCCTAAGTTAGGAGGTGCAAGTTGCACTCTTTGCAAAGGTCTACCTGATACTCCCGGAAGGGAATAGAAATCTCACCAGAATGACACTGGTTTTATGTAGTTGTAATACTGAATTCTGCCTGGATTTCATTGTAACTCAGTGTCAGTTAATATCCACGTGTTATAAGGTCACAATTAGATTTACACTTTTCTTGTGAATTTGTTGCAATGTATTTTACTGCAATTGTGATTTTCAAAATTCAAATAGTATCTTTTATTGAATAGCTGCTGCAGGACATAATTATCTTATGGACTTTAATATCTAGAATATAGTATAATTTACATAGTATAATTTACATGATTGCATCAAATGCCAATCAGATTTCAGGCTGGATTTGAGGCTACTGCATTTGCATTACCAAAATACATACAAAATGGAAACTTAAAAAATATCAGCTTACGGCTTTAATTTCTTTGTTCAAAACTACCATGAGGGCGAACAAAATTTCTTTTTAAACAAAAGAATCAGATCCATTCCTTAGGAAAACAAATGCTTTAGAAAAACAAGGTTAGAATGCCACCTGGGGGCTTATATTGCCATCACACTCTACTTCAGATCACAGTAGCTTGTTATTCATACTGTCAGATGAAAAAAACCCTTGTTCACTCCATTTTCTTCACAAAGTACAGTCAGACTTTTAGAAATTTGTGAAGGTGTTATTCCATTTTATGGCACAAGAAACATAAATGAGCATATTTATTAACAAAATATCAGAGAATAGACTAGATCACATCAGGCAGAGAAGGCCACAGTTTGTGGAAACAAGAAGTTGATTGTTCAAAAATAAATAAACTGCAAAATGCAGCAAATCAAAGCATTAAAAATGGAAATATACAGACAATATCTCTAATCCATTAAATTAGTAATAAAGGTAAGTATTTTCTCAACTTTAATTCAGGGGATTGTGAAACCAGTGTGACAGAAGCAAGAACTGTTGCGAATATTTGCCAAAAGTTACAACTAAATACAAATGACGGCTCTTAAAAACATATGGGTATCATCTCCTCACTCCTAGCATTCTGCACTTTTGGTGAACTTTTCTGAATCTGACCAGACAGGAAAAAATAATACTCATTTTGCACACTTATAATGCTTAAATCTAAGGCCAAGGGGAGAGAGGAGATTTTCTGGAGATTTTCATCAAGTCACCATTTAGTTTTCCCTCCAATACCCTTCTCCACTTCTCCCCAGTGTGCTGAAATTTTCCATGAAGGGGTGGATGGGAGCAGTGCACTACTTGGCTCCATCTCACCTTGTATAATGAACTGCACCACAGCCATGAGACCCCAAAGCACTCAGGTACCTACTGTTTAATCCTCCCATCTAGTGAGCCGCTTCAAAGATCTGGGAACTTGGTTGTCTTTGTCCTTGTAGCAAGGTGGGCTGTGCAGGACACCTATCTCTTAGGGCCAGCATTATTTGCTCACATTACGGATCACTTGATCAACAGAGAAAGAAGACAGCAGGGAAAGGTGACCCCATATAATTGGGCAACATGTGAATTTCTAACGTGTCTTCAAGGATAGCTGAAGCCATTGACTGGTAGCCTTTTCTTGAAGCCCCCAAAATCTAGTAACATGCAAAATTATTTATTTGTAGCTATGAATCTGAACCCCCCCGCTTCTTTGGCCCCTGGGCAACTCCAGCATTTCTTGATGGAAGCAGCTGATTCTTTCTTCAGCAGGGAAACACTTCATCTAGTTAATTACCACCCATGACTGAACTTTCACTCCCTCACAAGCTCCTAGATTTCAGGTTCAGACTCACCTAAATCAAGCTAATATCCCAGATCTAGTGCAACCAGGACTCAGGCCAGGAGGGGGAAATCAGTGTGCTCAGGTGGTACTGCTGGATGATCTCCTACCCCTCTCCTGATGGTTAGATGTGAGATAGGTGGTGATGTAACAAAATGCATCAGATCCCTGAAGGAATTCCTCTAGGGTGCTCTGGTGGCACATTGCAGATCTACCATAGTGCCCTTGAATGGCAAGAGCCACGGGGTTAATTTTTTTCTCAGCACTTCAGTCACTGAGTGATCTCAAACACCAGAAAGATGTAAGTGACACTTACCTGTGCTATCCCCCATCACCCAGGGCCATGTTGTACCTCTAAGAAGTTCCATGGAGTGGTAGGGATAACTTCTCTGCAAGAATAATGGGTGTCTGAGCTTCTGTATTACTCCCCTGACCAGCGAATGCAAAGTTAGCCATTTTCTGACAGGGTGGATTTAACCAGCACTGGATATAAGGAACAGCCGTATAAATTTGTAAGACAAATACGCTGCTTTTGGAGGATTTTAATATATACTGCTCATTGAAATATCTTCTGTTGGCAGGGTTACTCTGCTTCTAACTCTGTTTCTTTAATATGTAAAGTGTTTTAGGCTGCATTCGATCTTGGAAGAGTGTGAAATCCTTGCAGGCACTTTTCAACTGATATATTTATTAGACATAAAGGAAAATACTGTCTGGATTAGGCATGGATTTTAAAACTGAATCACAACTATATTTCAAAGCTATACAGTCTGATTTAGAGAAGTCTTCCTTAAAATGATGTTTTCTAGTACCTTCTTTGTAAAAATATCTCCAAGTAATTCTTACAATAAGGCTGATTGTAAATTGTTCACTTGTTCCTAGTGACTCTATTCAATGAATAAAATCTATGGAAAAAGTTTGAACTGTGTAAATTCAGGAAACTGTAATAGGCTCCAGCAATTTATAAGATATATGCAATTAATGTGACATATATTGGAAATGTTATTAAGAGAGCAAGAGATAACCCAGTCAGTTTCTGTGCCCAGTTACTGCCGCAGAGGCCAGGATCTTTTGGAGCAAGTCAAAAGGGAGACCATTGTGCTAGAAAGTGGGAAGAAGAAAATATTCCATTCTGCTACAAAAGCCTAGGAAAAAGCAATGCCACATTTGGGGAAAAGTTAGCCTGTATAATCATAACATGTGCTCCAAATTTCCTGCAGTGAGTACTGTCCTCAAACTGGCCCATCATTTCCATACAGTTTAAGAGCCTGAGCACAATCCTTTGCCAATGGTTGACAGCAACAAGCCATTACATTGCAGAAGACACTGCATTTTGGCCTAGCCACTGGAATGCTATGGTTCCTAGCACTCTTCACCCAGACATCATGACAAACATAGCACCTGTACAAACTACACAGGGAAACAGAGAAGTTGTTTCTACTTCCAAGAAGTGCACAGTACATTAGATGTTTGAAATAACAACAACTGGTTTTTTTAAGAGTACAAGAAAGATTCAAAAAAGAAGTATACAAAAATTTATACACCCTACGAAAGTAGAGAAATGGAAAATTAACAAAAAAATGCTGGAAGCAGAGTGTGTTCTTAATTTAAAGAAGGAATTAAAAGACACTCAGAAGTAGAATTCTGAAGTCAGTTCTAATTAGTGTGACAAAAGGAACTCTTCTGAAGTCCACCTGTGGTGGGTCAACCCTGGCTGGAAAGCAGATGCCCGCCAAGCTGCTCTATCACTCCCCTTCTCAGCCAGACAGGGGAGAAAAAATACGACAAAAGCCTTGTGGGTCAAGGTAAGGACAGGGAAACATCACTCACTGATGCAGAAAACAGACTTGACTTGGGGAAAATTTAGTTTAATTTACTGACAATCAAATCAGAGTAAGATAATGAAAACTAAATAAAAAATGTAACACCTTTCCTCTTTGTCTCTCTTCTTTCTGGGCTTGACTTTACTCGCAAATGCTCTACTGCTTCCTCTCAGCAACACAGGAGGATGGGGAAACAGGTTTGTGGTCAGTTCATCTCGTGTTGTCCCTGCCACTCCTTTCTCCTCACAAGAGGGACTTCTCACACCCTTCCCCTGCTCCAGCATGGGATTCCCCCCACAGGAGACAGTCCTTCATGACCTTCTTCAGTGTGGGTCCTTCCCATGTGCTGAAGTTCTTCATGAACTGCTCCAGTGTGGATCCCTCCCACTTGGTGCAGTTCTCCAGGAACAGGTTGCTCCAGTGTGGGTCTCCCCCAGGGTCTCAAGTCCTGCCAGCAAACCTCCTCCAGTGTGGGCTCCTCTCTCCATGGGGCCATGGGTCCTGCCAGGAGTCTGTCCCACTGTGTGGGCTTCCCATGGGATCACAGCCTCGTTTGGAGGCATCCACCTGCTCTGCTGTGGGGCTCTCCATGGGCTGCACGTGGATCTCTGCTCTGGTGCTTGGAGAACCACCTGCCTCTCCTTCACTGGCCTTTGTGTCTGCAGGCCTGTGCCTCTCACATGTTCTCGCTCCTTTCTTGGGCTGCTGTTGCTGTTGCACCGGTTCTTCCCCCCTTCTTTTTGAATATGTTATCCCAGAGGTGCTACCACTATTGTTGACAGGCTGGCTCAGCCTTGGCTAGTGGTCTGTCTTGCAGGCAGCTGGCACTGTCTCCATCAGACATAGGGGAAGCTTCTGGAGCATCTCACAGAAGCCACTGCTGTAGCTCCCTGCTACCAAAAACTTGCCAGTACATTATGAAAGCCATGCAAGCCTCCACGTTCACCCTGCAGGATCCTGGTGCATTTCCAGCTTCTGCCTTGAAGACCTAGAGCCTCCAATGCTGCCATGAATGCCAAAGCTCAGCATTTATCTACGAAGATGCTGTTTGGCATTTTTTTCCCTGTCCCCGTAAGTGTAGTAAGTGCTCTTCCCTCTCTTTTTGTGTTTGGAGGTATCACTATGAATACCGAATTTGGGATTACAGGCCCTCTGTAAGTAATGTTATGCTGTGCAGTCCTTCCTCTCCGTAAGGGATATGCAACCAAATGAGCCAACACTTGGCAGTTTGGAGAAGATACCAGATTATTTAAGGAGTCTGCTGAAGAGAGACTGGTGATGGCAAAACATCACCGCGGTAACCCCGGTAGGTGTACCTGCGTGAACAAAGGAATTCCACTAGCTTTGTCCTTGGTCTCACCTCTGAGTATGCTAAAGCAAGGAAACATTCAAACTGGTTTGTGGCGTCATCAGCTTCAGTTTGCTGCGAAGCCATGAAGAATTCACGGAACTGGGGCAGAAACTGAGGCCCAGAAGTCGCACCCGAAGGTGAGTAAGAATTCCTCCATGTGCCCCAGTGCGGCGGTGCCCGGCCCAGCGGCCCCCGATCCCGGGGCCTGTGCCACAGCCTGCGGCCCACTTTGCTCCCGCACGGCCTCCCTCCCGCCGGGAGCGACACAGCGCTGAGGGGGGACAACCCACAGCCAGGGGCCGCGGCCTCACACAGCCCCGCCTCACAAACAAACGGCAGCACCCAGGCTGTGACACGGAAAGTGGCAACAGGANGCGGCCGGGAGCCGCAGGGCCTCGCCGAGGTGAGCCTGCGGGCGGGCCGAACCGTGCCGTGCCGTGCCGTGCCGGGCCGTGAGGGGGGCCGTGCCGTGCCGGGGCCTCTCCCGGGGTGCGAGCCCGGTCCGTGCGAGGCCCTGGGGCTGGTGGGGCGCTCCGGGAGCAGAAAGCGGGGACAGGGCAAAGCACGGGAGCNACACTGAGGTGCTGGAGCGAGTCCGGGGAAGGGCAGCGGAGCTGGCGAAGGCTCCGGGGCACAAGCCCTGCGAGGAGCGGCTGAGGGGGCTGGGGGTGTTTAACCTGGAGAAAAGAAGGCTTAAGAGAGACCTTATCGCTCCCTACGACTACCCGAGAGGGGGCTGTAGCCAGGGAGGCTCGGTCTCTTCTCCCAGGCAGCACTGCACCAGGGAAGGTTCAGGCTGACATCAGGAAGAATTTCTTCGCAGCACGGGTGATTGATTACACATTGGAACAGGCTGCTCAGTGAGGTCGGGAAGTCACCATCCCTCGAGGTGTTTAAGGAAAGACTGGACGTGGCACTTTAGTGCCATGGTCTGGTTGACACGGTGCTGTTTGGTCATAGGTTGGGCTTGATCTCAAACATCTTTTCCAACCTAGTTGATTCTGTGAAGAGCAGAACGCTCAGGCGGAACTCGCCCGGGAGCCGTCGGGAGCGTCCAGGCTCCCTCCCCCCTGCTTGGCAGGAGTTGTGTTGTGTAGCTTGCAAGAACTGCATGTAAGTCCTGCCCTCAGTGAGGCTGTTAACGTAAATTATAGGCAGTAGCTTGTTATTTGCAGTAACTTGTTATTCATGTGTTGTAGTTCATAGTTGTCCTCTAACATTTCTTCTTAGATTCTCATTTATGAAATACAGTTTGTTACATAGTGCACTGTACAAAGACATCCTCCCTGCTACTCAGATTACGAATTTTACTGGATTTGAGGGAGAGATTATTGGGATTTTCATGTCTCTGAGTTAATTAATGATATTACTGTGCTCCATACACTTAGTGCTCTTGTAAGCTAGACAGGTATGAGGAGGTAATTATTTTCCAGCTGCTGTTCATGAGCAAGTCATACCAGTATCATGGACGACTTCAAATGCCAATACTTATTTTGGTGGAAGTTTGGGTCTGTGCCAGTTTGGAATGATGATGTGTAGGAATGCCTCTGACTTCTGTCATCAGTCAAAATGCTGGCTCTGTTACAGTCATATTTAGCAGGTTTATGTGCAATTGTTTTTAAAAGGAGGATGGGAAATACACTGTGATTTTCTAAGATGTACTACAAAACTGCATTGGTGGGTGTCCCTTTCCAAAATTTAAAGTCTGGCTATGGTTTAGTTATACTGTGATTTAATAAAGCATAAGCATGGTGTGGCCGAGTTCTTCCATTCTGCCATTCATAGCTTGGTTTAACCTGATCCACAGGACTTTTGTTCTCATTTTTACCACTGGTTTGTGGAATGACAGTATTAATTTTTGCTTCTCTGTTGAAAAACTGAGTAACAAACATTTCTGAGGGTTAGTCCCTAAACGTTTGCCCCCCTCTGCTTTGTGTAATATTGTTTCATCTAATCATCTTCATAACCATTAGTTCTTAAATAGGCAAGAAAGCCCATATCAGTGTGTGGGCTGTGAACTTACGGTGTTTGTTTCAGACAGATGTGTTAAGAGTGGCATTGCACTGGGTAAATAGAGAAAGTCTCTGGCAAAGCTGTCCTGAGTTCATGAAATGTAAATTTCTCCTTGCTCATTTCTTCTTTTTACTGTGGAATTGAAAGTCGTTTAGACTTAAGCTCCTGAATCTCTTCGGTTGATGGCTGTGGTGTTCATCTTAGGCAGGGTGGCTCCGATGATGGGAGCATCTAAGTGAAGTGAGGCTTGCTGTATTTTAACTTGTTCAGAGCAATTTAGAAGAGTTTTTTTCTAAGGAACTGGCCTTAATCCTGTGGAAAGACAAATGTGTTCTGTCTGTCTTCTATCAAAGATAAGCATGAGGAAAGAGTTTCTGACCAAACAGCAGTAAAACCGTAAAACACAAATTTACTTAACCATGCAGAGCTTTAGATAAAGAAAACTTTGAAGAAGACTAGTCCTGCAGATGTAAGAAATAAAGTAAAAGACCCATCTGTCCTAGAAACTTAGATCAGTAAACATTGTCTAGTTCGAAAAGAAATATATAATGAAAAGATAGGTAGTCTTTTAATAATTTGTCTAAGCCTTAAAAATGTATGTCTCAGGTAATTTACAAGATGTTTGTGTAGCTTAGAAGGCTGTGTAATGATCGATATGTAGCAATTAACCACTGAATGTACAGTGTCCTTGGTGAAATTCACTGTGAAATGGAGTTGATTTTGTAAGGCCCAGACCCTCTGCACACCCCACCAGTGTCAATAAAGGTACTTTGGCTTACAGCCTACCTGTGGGTCAGTTCCTTTGAATCACAAGTGCAGGAGCATCATGGCCCATAGTAGCTAATTTGTCATGCTTTGTGATCCATAAATCAGTATATGTGGGTATACTTGTATTCCCTGTTTTTGGTGAATTGCTTTTGAAAATCTCACTTTTAAATGCTCTACATCATGGGGGTTTATAGGAAGTTATGAAGCTGAGGCAAATATTTTGGGGTTTATTTTACTGATTACTGTAGTGATGCTTACAGGTCCTGCATAGAAACATCCAAGCTGGGAATGGATTCCATTAGCACCAGCATCCAGCTTTCTCTTCTAAAAACTTGGTGTTGCTACAAAAGAGTTGAATTAATAGTTTCTATGAAAAAATAGATTTCTTCAGGGAAAGAATGCTCCTGTAAACCCACACTTTGGTAAATATTAATGAAGATCTGAAGAGAGCACAGCTGATTGTATGACAGTTCCGGGGGCAAAAATGTTGTTTTGTTCTTATCTGTAGTACCTCATCAGCACTGTACTTTTCAGTATTGAGGCTGAAAACTATTGTTAGAATTAAGTTTTGACATGTTGTTCAAGGGCAGTATCACTCTCTTGCACTGAATAGGAAGCAAAACCAACTGTATTACTGGGATGTTAATGGTACAGATCCTGAGATTTTCAGAGCGGTGTTACGATTGTTTTGTCAATGAGTGTTTCCTGAGTACAATATTGCTAATGTACTGAGATTTGCTTAGAATATTTATAACTTTTGTTTAAGGCATGTTTTGATTAGCTTTTGACAGCTGAGCTCCAAATGTTCTTAATTGTCCAGCTTTTCTTCATAGCCATGCAGATTCTACTTGCTTTATTTTAAATGGAAATTGCTATTTGCAAGTGATTGCATAAAATGAGGAATAGTTGCTTCATGAAATGCATCAGTTAGCACAAAACCAAGATAAAATCACAAGAACTTTTTTTAAAAATGAAGAGCTCTTCATTTTAAAAAGAAAAGTTTCTTTCACTATTTATTAACTTTGTCATTTTTAGCTTCAGAAGAATAGTATCACAGTACCAATATCAAAGTAATAGAAAATAATATATTAATCCTGCAAGAAAATGTTCAAATTTCTGGGGAAAACATGTTTGTCTTTCCTGTGGTATTACCTGTGGTATATGCTGCAGTCACGTCATGTCAAAACATGTCATGTTTGATGGTGTTCTGTGGTTACTGTTTTAGTGTAGGTTCTGTTGAAGTCCTCAAAGACAAGACAGTCTTGGAAGTAAGATGGTGTTGACTGTCAGGCAGAATAAATCTGGAAGGAGGACAGTGCTGTCACTAAATTGCTACTGAGGTGTTTAGAATGTTTTTGTAAAAACATAGTGTCTAATAGCAAGTTGTTCCAGAATGTGTAAGACTTTAATTACAAAAAAGTTGTATTGAAACAAGCTGATGATTGTGATTAGCAGAAATACTATGCCTTGAAACTGCAGTTCTGTGCAGTGTTTTATTGACCCTGCCTGATGATCAGCTTGGTCCAAGTGACTGATTGTCCTTTTAATTAATAGCCTTGTTGGGGGTAATTGCAAATGCTGTTCTGTAAAATGATTAATCATTCTCTACATTTTTTAAAGCAGTTTGCTTTGGTATTTTGTGAATAGAGTAACAGTGGATGATTTATATATTATGTAACATAACAGCATTTGTTCTTATTTGTTTTAAATATGTTTTCTTTATATAGAATTTTAAAATTGAACAGCAGATGAAATATAAGAGGTTTGAAGACTTCTAATAAGATGTGTAGTTTAATGAAACACTGAGTGTATGGTGAATTGAGTCATGAAGCTGGCTCCACATGACAGCTCATAACTAAACTGAGTTTTCATCTTGCTGTATCAGTGATTAAAGCAGTACAAAATGTTTTGTTAAACAAAAGAATGCCATAATTTAAAATACATGTTCTATAAAGCTATGATGTACTTGAAATAATAAGAAATTCTATTTTGTAATGGTTTTCATTAAGGCAGAGTGTTATTTCAGAAACTTCACACATTCATCTATATGTAGATTGTTAGACATTATGAAGACCTGATGAAAATAATTATGTCAGTATAAAATAAATTTAATTACTTTTTTATGAATTTTAGAAGTCCTCTGTACAGACAATTGGTGAAGAACAAATACAGAATCCTTACACGGAGCTGCTTGTGTTGAAAGGTCATCAAGATATAGTACGATTTCTAGTGCAAATAGATGATTGCAGGTATGAAAACCATTTCAAATTCTTTCACGGTGTCCTTGGCAATACTTTAGAGAATATTTGTGAAAATGTAGTAATATTTGTAATGCTCTCTTTTTGTTCTTGGGGTGGGGGGTAGCAGGCAGGAGAAACTGGAGTTAAAAAAGGCAAGGGATGAACACTCCCTTTTCTTGGTATGTTACTGTGTCTTTTGGCTTCTCTTTTTTTACTTTAAAGAAAATAATGTGATGCAGTTAAGTTTCTGGGTGCATAGATATTTGTTTGGAAGAAGGGCTTTTAGCTAATTCAGCTGTTCTATTTCAGTCTGTTCCTGTTTGAGTGTTCCCTTTTGTATATGGATATGGACCCTTTCTCACGGGAGGTTATGTAGTAGTGTCCACTTCTGCTCTGAGAGGATACACATGTTTTATGTTTCTGAATTGAGGATAGCTGCTATTTCACCTTTTGGTTCTATGGAAGAATGTAATAGACTCCTGCAGATACACTGTAGCAATTGGATATGACATCGTGGAGAGTAGTGAACATTGCTGTTCCTTTCTTTCAGTCTTTTGTTGCATTTTCTTCTGAAGTTATAGTCCTTAATTCATTTGCGCTTTGGTTAATGCAATTTTTTTGAACTTTTCAAATTTTGAAATTTTCACCATTCTATTCAGAAAGACTACGTAGCAAAATTCACCACATGCCTAATCTCTACATTTCATTTCTCTTCCAGTCTGATCTGGTTCAACTTACTGTATTTCTTTGAAACCTGACAGTTCCTTTGTTGCTCTTGTTCAGTTTTAAGCTGTGTGCATTTCTTTGTATGTTCCCTGGCAATTTTATCTGTTCTGCTCTTCTGAAGACTGAGTTATCTGTCTTCTGAGGACAGAGTTACCTAAAAACTGGAAAACTGGTTAAGAAGCAGAGATGAAGTCATTGTATTTACCTTTGTACTTTGGAAGTGTTACTGAGAGAATGAATTACGATAGTTGTACATTACAACCTGGTTTCTGTTCTGGTTTTCTCTAAATTAGCCTTGCATGTTCTTTAATTTAACTTAATCCTACAAGAGAAGAAATAGTTATCTGCTTTAAAAGTAAGGTTGTGAATTCTTTAGTCAATAACAAAATGTAGTGACTTTTGGCTGATGTGAAGAGTTAAATAGAAAATGTTTAGAGATTAAGAATACAAGTAATAGGCAAGGGTAGCTCTGTTAAGCTGTAGTAATTTATATCCTTTATGGATTAGACTTGGAAGGAAATTTCTAATATATTCATCAATACACTGGACAAAGTTAACATGGGTAAGAGTTTGTTTTAATCCTTCCAATGTACAGCAGGTGTTTCATGAAGGAAGGTTCTCTCCTTCCTCATGCACATTGATGAGTAGAGGTCATGCAGGTGGTCTGGATACCCACAGAATCCTATTTTCTAATAAGATTTGTAAGATGTGTATATAAATTTCACAGAAGACTCCATGGAGAATTTTTAGCCTGTCAGTTTTTATTCTGAATATCATAAATATATATATCAGAAAAGTCACATGTATTACTATAAAATTTATTTTTCTGTATTGTAGTAGTCTACCAGAAAATTCATATAAAAATGGAAGAATATTGCAAGTTTTTTTCAGTCTTTTTTTTTCTCAGATAAGTTATTAAAATAACCCTTTGCTAAAGTATGTTTTCTCAAAACACATACTGAATAAATGTAATTGATTTTTGTAGAAATACCAGAGTATTCTTAGGTTGCTATCTGATACAAAGAAATTGTTTACCATTTTGGGCTTCGTTATCCAGTGGCAGGTAAATTACTGAAGCTCAACTAATGATAATCCTTGTAAAGCTGAAACTTGGGTGTCTGTATTTAAGATAGGCTGTAAAACAGCATATGGATAAGGAGTAAGTTACATAACTAGTTAATATTCTGGGAGTTTGAGGATTTTAATAGAGTTGCTTCACTGGACAGTAATTCTGAGTTTTTATTTATCAAGAATATGATATTTTCTGGATTGTTAAACACCTGATAATATTTTTCACGTTATTCTTTCAGTAAAATTAGTATTGTTACTCAGCTTCTGAAATGTTTTTATTTAGTTTCTGCAGCTATTCCATTGTGTGCTTTTTGTCAACTATTGTAAGCCAAATTTCACGCTTCAGGTCTTTAGATAATATCATCTTAGTGAGAATTTTGCAGAAGGATTTTCTTGTTTTCTCAGTGGCTCAGCTAAAACCAGTGAGTGGAAAATTTTCTCAGATTGGTTTTTGAAGATACTAAATAAGTCCTGTATGAATGTAACAGAAAGCTAGTTGGCTTTTTTTTCTTTTCCTTCTTTGCTCTTATACTTTTTGAACATGAAGTAAGGGTCATATTGATTGGAAGATCACTAAAGAAGGCTAAGCCGGAGCAAGAGTCTTCCAAAAAAGGGACCAAGATAAAATTGTGTGTAATACTCTGGCATGTGACACATTGAATTAAACGGAGTTCATAACACATTTTAAGAATAGGATTTTTTTGTTGCTCTTTTGACCATTCCTTGCTCCTTCAGGAAACAGACAAGATTATAGATGATGGTGATCTTGACTGGAAGAGAATGAGGTGTCTCACAAGGAGCAAATGTAGGCACATGGTTAGATACTTGCTCTAACCTAGAGAAAAAGACTGAATTAAAGTGAGACTTTGTTAATGTGAGATTAACATGCTAATCTGAACTTGTGTTTTCCTCATATGGTATGCCTTTCCTCTGGGTTTTTATCAGAAGTCAAATTTAGCACCTTAAATGTACTGGCCTTGGAGGTTCTTTTAAGCTAAAGTTTAAATAATAATGGTAAATACTGGGCTACTCTGTTCCTGGGCTGAACTCAGGTGAGTGGTTTGTAACTTCATAGATGTCTTGCAGTCAGTTGACTGACTGTTAGTATTTGGTTTTAGAGTTCAGTCGCATTTGGTGTGTAAGAGCTCATATTTTTAAATAAGAGAATTGGTTCTTTAATGTGAGGTTCTTTTTATAACAGTATGTATTGTAATTCTTACATCTTGTTCTCATATTAAATATATGTAGATAAACACCTATTCAAATGTACTGACTTCAGTTTAGAAACTTTAATTGGGGTATACAAATGTCTATTTTTTAAAGCCAGAGTCTGATATATCTTGTAAGTATTTTTAATTCCATAACTATTTACTGTGTTTCCATTACATTATGCTGTATTGAAGTTTTCAGTTTGTTTTGGTTTTTTGTTTGTTTCTTTTTCTTCAGGTTTGCATCTGCTGGAGATGATGGAATTGTATTTCTGTGGAATGCTCAGGTTAGATGTTTTTTTTTTTCGAAGTAGCCCATGTGCTCTGAAGGGGGTAAAAGTTGTGGAGAGGAGTTAGAGATGTCTAACAATGAAAAAGCAGAATAAAAAAGAATTGCTGCAGAGCTGTTTAATAATACAGAAGTGAAGGGAGTCTGTTAAATTTTAGTTTACAAAGGAGAGTTAGGAAAGTAAAAATTGTGTGAATCCAAGAGAAGGATAAGTTTTGAAAGTTAGAATATTTTGGGAAAACATAGTGATTTTATAGAGTTTTCAGATGAAATGGTGATGTGAAAAGCAGAAGTGTGTATGAATCTGTGGCTTTAATTACCCCTTTAAAGTATGTTCTATATTTGCTGTAAACACTGAAATGTTGACTAGTAACTCAACAAATATGTAGCAAGATCCCAAACCTGCCAGGATTTTTGTATATACTTTTGTTTTAAGTACATTTCTGTGACTCTGCTAGTAATATCTTGTAGTATAACTGATAGGGCTAAATGGAGAGCTAGCACAAAACTGTATTGGAAAGATACCAAAGTCAGTAGAAGTCAAACATTTCATGCAGTGCAGGAACAGGGCCGTAATTGCTTGCTGTGATAAAAATCTTCTTATAACTTTTGAAAACCTAACAAAGGCATTAGTTTTATCATAAAAATAGTGCTCTGTTAGTGTGGCCCTTGCTGTTCTGGTCTTCTACTCTGTGTCTCCATAACATTGACAAAACTGTGGAGAAGGGGTGAGGCCTGTCTTAAGGAGGTCTAGTGTACAAGTTACATTGTTCTGTAAGAAGTCTGAAGGGAAGACATGCTGTGCTGTCTAAAGTGTATCAAGCATTCAAATTGAGGAAGAAAAAAACCTCAGATAAAATTTTTTTACAAGTCTTCTGAAAAATTTATGTGCCATTTATGACTGTAATTTTAAAATACAGAAGGGGGGATTTGAAACTTCTCTCTTTTGAGCAGCTTCAGTTAGTGCTTTGCTGTTGTTGAAGGCCTTTTGTAATTTTTTAATTCTGTAATTTGGAAAAGTAAAGGAGTTTTGAATAGTAAACCACATGTATGTGAATATATATACCCAGTGTTCTGAGCAGTTTGTGAATGTAAAATTCATTTAGATACTCAGCTTAAAAACTGAGTTCCATTTTCTGCTTCTGTAGCATTTTTATTGTGTTTGTTAAAGGAAATACTTTGTAGTTTTAACTTAAAACATTAACCCCTAACTGTAAAGAGGGTTGCAGTTAAAATTACTCTGAATTTTAGTTGCATGTTTAAAGTGCCAGTATGCTTCTCCATGTTTGTTTGTAACATTTTGCCATCTAACTAAACACAGCAGAAGGAGCTCCAATTGTCAAAAGCACCAGCTTGAATCTCTGGATAGTGTATGTACTAAATAAACCTGACAGTTAATTGGCAGTACTGTCTTTGCCATAAATATAGGTCACGTTTTTCTAATAATTAAAAAAAAGATTACGTTTTCAAAAACGGGTTTGTCAACAAATCTGAATTACCATAGAATTCATTAAGAAGAGTGGCCAATTAAGAGTGGCCAGTATTTGCATTAAAATTAAATTAGTTTAATACAGAATTTTGTTCACAAAGGCTTTTAGAGGGTTTTTCACTCTGAGAAATTTGCATTATGTACTACTCCTTTAAGTTTACACCTAATATTTAATCTTGAACAGCATGGAAAAAGCAAATCCATAAATTACTTCAGAAAGGGAGATTTTAGACTCTTAAAAATTCTTGCTTCCCAAAGTCATTTGGTACCTATGTTTTATGCTACAGTAGGCATTTTCCATATTTTACACTTAGTTTTTCATGTTTTTGTTTTTCAGACTGGAGAAAAACTTTTTGAACTTCATGGACACACACACAAAATTACAGCTATAGCACCATTTTCTTCATCCGATGTGTCTGAAGAAAACACCCATTTGATTATAACAGCATCAGCTGATAGAACAGTTATTGTATCCTTTGATCTAGAGAGAGCTCAGGTTTCTGTGGGCTTTTCCTGGCGTTTTCTTTTAAAAGTAGCACTGCGACAGGCTGCAGCCTGTCTCAAAACTTACTGGCCAATAATACCCACTAACTGTAATAGGATTACACAGATGTTTTACTAGTTACTGCTCACAAGTAGATGCAATCCTTGCTACAAAAATGAATCCGTAACAGACCTTTATTAATATGTCGTTTAGGCCAAATATTGAAGGTCAGTCAGGGTTTAGAAGACTGAGTCTCTGCATGCCTCTTTCCTAAGCTGTTATTTAGTGACAAACACAGCATTTGTATTTATAACACATCGAAATCTTTCAGTTTCCTTAATGAATAAAGACAGGTTTGGGACTGCACTAGTGGCAGACAGGTTCAGAAAGTGTCATGTTTCCATTCTACGGTAAAGGTATGCTGAGGAAACCCTTTGAATGTCTGTTGTTTTGTTATATCCAGTAATATTTATGTATGGCTCCTGGGTTTTGTGGGCAGGTGTGTTAAAATGAACAGCAGTGTTTGGTTTAAGAAGAGGTACATAATGAGAGGCGGAGGAATGGACACAAATCTTAATTTGGTTTTGGAACTCGTAATACCTCAGTTTTCTCTTTGAAAGAATGTAGAACAAAGGTAATTTTATGGCTTGTTTTTGTTACTGTGTTACAAAAGACAACCTGTATTTAAAATAGTTCTTGATTGTGGGAAAAAAATCAATGAAAAAAGAAGTTTTTGCATTGTTGATGAAAAATGTAACATGTAGTATGTAATTAAGTCTGTGTTTCTCAAGGAAGTGACACTTTGATACCGTTCTTCGTAGTACTTACATTTCACTGAGAAATTCCCTGTAGTATTTTTGCAGGAGATATATATCTGATTTTTGTTCTGCAGTGTTTGACAGTTCTTCAAAGACTGGATGTATGGTTGTCTGGAGGGAGTGATCTGTGTGTTTGGAACCGAAAATTAGATCTCTTGTGTAAGACCAGTCATCTTACTGATGCAGGTAAAAATGTAAATGACTCATTATAGCTGTTAAAGTGCAAGTAAAATGGATCTATATAATGATGCAAAACCAACTTGGCAAATTCCGTTTAATTCTAATGGTAACATTATGTATTAGAGCCACTCTCTATTTTTCTGAATGTCAGACTTAATAGTTTCAGAATTAAGACTGCTTTTAATCTCCTATGCTGTGTGAATTTTAGAATATGTCAAATCTCAGTAACCATGCATTAGCTTAGTCTTACAGAGCTAGACTCAGATGCTGGTTTATGTGTTTGTCAATCATGCTTTTATATTAGTATATTATTATACGTCCATGGGAAGAAGATTGTAGCACATTACTGCCATGCTTTACCAAGATACCCATGAAGCTGTGAATCACATTCAAAGGTGGAACTAATATTGTCCTTATTTTTGTCATAGAATAGAGTAGTGGTAGGGAGGGCCTTCTGAATCTTGGAGGATATTAATAATTATTTTGATTTGGTATGAAATATTGTGCTAAATACTGCCTGGAAGTGGTTCTGTGATGCTTTGCATGAAGTGCCTTTGAAACTTTGGTACAAGGACTCAGTGGAATGTGCAGTGTGGGCTTCTATCCTAATCTCATGCTTCCTTTGTGGGGAAGGAGATCGCTTACTCTTTGGGGAATTTTTTGTGAATGGTGTGGCAGCACAGTCTGGGGAAATTCTGTGCAGGATGAAGACAGACTAACAGCAAGCTGGACAGTTTATCTTAGGCCTTACTCTTCCTCAGCTGGTTCTGCATGGTATTTTAGAATTGTACATACTGAGGTATCTACAGTATCTACTAACTTCGGTACTGTGTCTGTTTACAGTCCTAATAATTGCCACAGTGTCCTTAATACTGTCCAGCATTAGGACATAAATATCTTAACTATATTTAAAATAAAAAGATAATTTACTCTCAGCTTCACCACAAGTTTAATGTTCAGAATTCTGCTAACGTAAACTCCATTTGACAATCTGTTCAGTTCTGATGCCACTCAACATTCACTTCAGGCAATATGCTTCTTTTCTGGTAATAACTTTTAAGTGGAAGCAAGATTGTTAAGAACTTTATTAGTAACGAATTAACAGCTTGCTGTATTTTCTTGTGACCAATGATTATTCTTTTCTCCCTTATTCCCCGTTTTTTTTTTCCAAAGGTATTAGTGCTTTGGTTGAATTGCCCAAAAATTGTGTTGCAGCAGCTGTTGGCAAAGAGCTAAGTGAGTATGTTGCATTTCTGTTAAGTGTTCATGTTCCTCTATAACAGCTGCTTATCAGAGATAGGTGTAAAGAGCATGCTGCTGGAACGTTATAGGAGAAGTAAATGGTGCTAGGGAGTGATCAGCAGGCTTCTTCCTTTTTCCGTTACTTGAAAAAGAGGAGACAATACTAATCTCATTCACGAATTTTGTAGACAAAACTTTTCTATATTTAGAGTGATAGAATCATTAAGGTTGGAAAAGACCTCTAAGATCGTCAAGTCCGACCTTTGAACACCACCATGCCAATTAAACTATAGCACTAAGTTCCGTGTCAAGTCATTTCTTGAACACTCCACCACATCCTTGGGCAGCCCATTCCAATGCCTTATCACTCTTTCATTCAAGAAATTCTTCCTGATGTCCAACCTGAACCTGCCCTGGTGTGACTTGAGGCCACTTCTTTTGTCCTGTCACTTGTTACCTGGGAGAAGAGGCCAGTCCCCACTTTGCCACAACCTCCTCTCCTGTAGCTGTAGGGAGTGGTAAAGTCTCCCTGAGCCTTCTTTTATCCAGGGTAAACAACCCAAGCTCTNTGAAAAAGAGGAGACAATACTAATCTCATTCACGAATTTTGTAGACAAAACTTTTCTATATTTAGAGTGATAGAATCATTAAGGTTGGAAAAGACCTCTAAGATCGTCAAGTCCGACCTTTGAACACCACCATGCCAATTAAACTATAGCACTAAGTTCCGTGTCAAGTCATTTCTTGAACACTCCACCACANTGCTCTGGTCCTACTGGCCTCACTATTGCTGAAAGAGGCCAGGGTGGCATTGGCCTTCTTGGCCACCTGAGCAAACATGGCTGGCTCACGTTCATCAAACAGACCTGCCTTTCTTAAACCTATGCTGACTGGGCCTCATTCCTTTGTTGTCTTGTGATCACACTCAAGATAATTTGTTCCATCACTTCCCTGGCACTGAGGTCAGGATGACAGGCCTGTAGTTCCCTGGAACCTCATTCTGACCTGTCTTGTAGAGGGACAACACACTGACCAACCTCCAGCTGACTGGGACCTCCCTGGTTAACCTGGACTGATGATAAATGACAGAGAGTGGCTTGCTGAGCTCCTCCACCAGCTCTCTTTCTGTTAGTGCCACGTGTCCATGTCTGATTGGGGCAATTGACATTTGTCCTGCTGGAGAAGGTCTGGAACTGCATATCTGAGCTGTCAGATACTAGGATTTTCTAGAGCCTCCTTATCCCAGGATCAAAAGTATGAGTCAGTGCCAGTCTCATACTGTCCAAAGCTATAATGAGACAGTGTGATGATTTCTGTTGTTTAGTTGGAGACAGAGTTATCTGTGTATGCAAACTGGAAGTCACTGGCTAGCTGTTGGTAGAGAGTCTTTTCAGTAAGTGCTGTGTCAAATTACTGAAATTTTAAAATAGGGAATAAAATGCAGGAGAAAAAGTAGGGCATTATATCAGCTAGACAAGAGATGTTGCTCAAGATGATTAAGTACTTGATTGAAAAAGTATCAAGCAACCTGCTGCTCTGATTAAAGAATCAGGAACAAATTAAAAATAGTCCTCTTCTGTTTAGACATTAGCATACAATATGAACTTCCATCTGAACTTTCCACACTTCTTTTGCATATCCTTGAGATAGAAAAGAAGTTCCAAGACTGGTTAAAATAGTCTTAATTCCTGACAATCTTGACTGCCTTACTAGAGAATATTGCATCATTTTGAATATTAATTTTTCAGTCAGGTGAGTCCTCAAGAAACATGTTTTACTTTAGTTCACTTATCCATAAAGATATATAATACTTCTTTCTTATGCTTTCTACAGCTTCTCATGTTGACTAGTTCTCTGAATTTCAGAGTTACTAGGCAGAAATGTTTTATCCTATCGATGCTGTAGTAAAAGGCTTTAATGATAACACTGAAATAATTATTCCCTTTTTTTGATGTCATAAGTGACCATAACTAGCTCTTGTACTGTCTTACCTATAATGTTGTAGTTCTGTCTTTCTGAAAATGATGTGTTTTATTTAAGCATGGTTCCATCTTATTCCAAATGAAAGAGCTTATTTAGACAATTTCTCTTTCTTTGTAGTAATTTTTAGGTTGAGTGCTTCTAACAATGGGTCTGAAGGTTGGAATGTCCTTGAAGTAAAGCGCCTTGTTGACCATCAGGATAACATTTTGTCATTAGTCAGTGTCAATGGTGAGTTCTATAATGCTACTGGTTTTGTTAGTTATCAGTGGGGTATTTCACCTATGGAGTTTCTATCGGGACCAAAGTTTTAACTGGAGTAAAACTTCTTGACTAGCGGATGTACCTTCTTGTGTAGCTGCAAAAGCAGTGACATGTCAAAATATAATTGCTTTGTTTATGGTTTAACAATGATATGAAACCTGACAAGGTGCAATATATGAGAGAGACAGTGTCATTGATGGAAATGGAACTCTGGGTCCTCTTTCTGTTGGGAAAGTTAAAAATGCTACTTTTTTCCTTGTTCCTTCTGATTCTTAAAATGGGATATATGATGCCATGTTCCTTGCAGTTGTCCCAAGGTAACTGAGGGTTCTGAGCATGCAGATGTGGGCCTGCTCATTCGGGCAGTACTGAGCTATTACCTGAAATTATGCCTACTCTACTACAAGTATCAGCACCTTCTACTCTTTTCTTCCCTGTCATTTTTTTATGGAGTACCCACAGAATCCGGGAGAAGTTATTAGTGTTGTCATAGAGAATGTATATTTGTCCTTGGGTGTTTCTGTGTTGACCTGGTTGGCACAAAGGGGCTTTGTTACAGAGATAACAAGAAGCTGGAAAAAAGAAAACTTGGATTCCATGGTACTTGTTTCCAGGCTCGACTGTTGCCATTATTTTCTCCTTTTGGATTATGAAGGGCAAGCAGTGTTTGGCTTAAAGAGACAATATGCTACTTGCATTAAATATTGTTGTAGTATTTCTTTCCATGTGTGAAAAACAAATTCATGAGCAGCTACTTCACTCTTGCCATTAACTCGTCCATTTAATTTGTGATTTTTGTTTCTATCTATGGCATAGACATACTTTGTTGTGTCTGAAAGGTGTCCAAACACCTACTTGCCCAAGGAATAGAAGGGCTTTGTATGTAGAAATGGAGCTCAAATACTTGTACATATTTCTGGTGGTGTTTGTTGTCTTTGCTACACTGTACTCTGTGACCAGTGAATGTTCCTCTTCCTAGTTTTAATTTTACAAGAAAGTTCATCTCCTTTTGCTCATCTGAGTTATGCTAGGCAATTGAATGAGTATTTACTCAAAGAGAGAAGTGTTTGTCTAGTCAGTTACGTACTGCACATTCCACATAGCTTTACATGGAAATGGGCACTCTTACCTTTTTAGGGTTTTAATTTTGTGTGAAATGTAGTTTTTTAATGTAATGGGATTTCTCTGTGTGTTTTTTTCCCCACTCCAGACTTGACTTTTGTGACAGGTTCTCACGTAGGTGAGCTAATAGTTTGGGATGCACTTGACTGGACAAAGCAGGCATCTGAGTGCAACTTCTGGGACTCTTCTATCCATACAGATGTACAGCCAGAAATAAAGTTATCTCAGAGCCCAAATGAAACTTCAGTTCAACACTTAACATCTGATGAGGAGGTAAAAAGCTTTATTAAATAGAGTAATCTACTTCAAATAAGCTGGGATGACTTTACCATGGAAGACCAAGTGTTTTGTGTTTTCAGTTTTCTTGTTTTAATATGAGAGGCTTCTTTTGAATGTGCGCAGCTATTTTTATACAGTCAACAGTTTTTATATAAAATATTGGCTGTTGAGCTAACTGAAGGTTATAATATGTTCATGATATTGGGAACTAACATAATGGGCTTTCAACAACAGCATTTCTTTTTTGACTGACAAAGATTTATTAGCTATTTACAGTACCACTAGAGAAAAAGTAAATAGGAGGTGTGTGTTTTGATGGCATACATCTTTCATATTCCATGCTTCTGGAAATGCAATGTTCAGAGTAATGCACCTCTTCAAACAATTTTATCTGAGGGTACTATAAAGTGAATTTAAGAATAGGCATATGTCTGTCCTTATTAGTAAATCAGTATTGCTCCATTTGTTCAGATGGGCTATACTCAAGTGCATCCTCAAATACATGTCCAAGGACCAGTCTACTGTAATAATGCTTTGGACGTAAGTTCTTTATCAGAATACTGTGTCAGAACCCAGTTATTGTTCAGCAAACACTCAAAATTCTGAGGTTATTATTTACTTCTGTGAAATGTTACCAACTGTTAGTGGCAACATAAAAGATGTTTTATAGTTGGGGTACCAGTGACATTTTGTTTTGGGGCATGTAGGTCAGTTACTGGGGAATGATTAAGAAAGGGATTCCTAGAAATGAATTCAGAGATATGAGCTATAACAAAATAAAAGCTGTGAAAAAGCCTGAATATAGGCTAAGGCCAAGTAGGCAGCTGATGCATTTGCTTGTTTCTGAACAGAACATTCCTAAAACCTTGGACAGAGAAACACTCTGGGGTGTGGTTGTATCTAAAGGTTGGATTTCCAGTGGTTTTGTTGTCTATGCTTATTTCTACAATGAGCCAAAAGCAAATTTTGTTGAGGATAAGTTCTGTAATTTGGCTTCAAAATACTTTGATTTCCTGCTTGAAAGCTACACAAGATGAGTTTTAAGAGAGGCAAAAAGAATTTTGGGAAGGTCAGAAGCTGTTACAACATTGAATATGGAACCTGAGCCTGCTGAAGGCTTTCTTCCATTCATGGAACTGAACTAAACAAATTGTTGTGGATTTTATTTGTTGTGAGAGTTTTGAACGGTAGGAAGTAAAGGTGGTTCCAGTGTTACATCCTGAAATAGAAGGTGCTTTTAAGAGAGAGCTGTCGGTATTGTAAAGGTTCTGCTTAAAAGTGGCGAAGAGGTGGATTTATATAATTTATTACTTTGTTACTTGCAGTCTAAAAGCACAACACTGTTCTTCATGTTAAAAAAAGTAATGCAAAATAAGTGTTTTCTCTGTTTTTCAGGCTCGGTAGTTAGGTAGTTGGAGAAGATGTACTTGTCTAGTTTGACAGTAAGTTTGTAGGTAAAACATGATTCAGAAATAAACGGGATGGTAAAGGTTTGGCAATACTAGGAAACAGTGCTGGGGAGTGCATCTGCTGCCCTGACACGAGTGTGTGTGCTTAGCTTGCCTTTTAAGATAGAAGTACAATTCATGCTTCATCATCTTTATTTTCTTAGGGTTTGAGAGGACCAGGATTTTGCTTGGGCTTATGAAAAAAGTGCTCCATGAAGAGCATTTTTTGCAAAACTGTAACGCTGTGTGACTCAAGGTGGAAGAGTGATGTGGAAGGCCACTGAATTTGAACACAAAACTAGGAAAATAATAATAAAGATGGACTCAGTGGGCTTTTTTTTCTTCTTGATTTGGTAACGGTGCTATCAGAAGTCTATTTAATTTCAGTGCTCCCACCAGAGGGAAAAAAAGGAAAAAAAAAAACTGAGGAAAAACCTGGATACAAGTTTTGCACTGTGTCAAAGTACTGTTGAATATATATATAGATTCTTAGTCAAAGACAATGGGTTACAAGTTATATGAAATGTTGACAGATATATAGGGTGAACTGCTTATGAGATGTTGATGTTTGGGTTGTGTAAGTGGAAGCAGGCCATTCAGGGAAATGTTTCCGCATACCATCACCTAAAGAAGGGACATTCAAAGCCACAAAAATGTACTGACTAGAAGCATTTTGCATTCTGCTGGGACTGAGTATTAGTCATGTGTACATACACATGATTGTACATGTGTCCTCTCAAAAGATCATCACAAGTCACAAGAGGGTCCAGGTCCAAAAATATGTTTCTGGCTTCTTAGGGTCATGATTATGAGATGAAATGCCTGCACTCTTCTGAATAAGAGCATGGAATGCAAATGCAATATTGTGTAATACTTTCCTGCGAGAGTTCCTTTTCTGTAGTCAGTAGAGCCCAAATGCTTGAGCAAGGCCTCTTGGTCTAGCTTCAGTTGAATTTAAAAAAAATGCAGAAGTATTCTCAGGTGTTCTTGATAAAACAAGAGTTTTGCAAAACACAGAGCATTATTTTAGTGTAGGAACATAAATTTTTAATTGTAGAAGTGTGTTGATTTGTTGGTATCCTTGGTTTCTGCTTAGACGATAAGGTACAGGATAAAAGTAGAGACGTTAAACAACTGCTTAGGGTATAGGAGGATATCCCACATTTGATCAAAAGAACTCTATATTTTTTCTATAACTTGCTAATTTCATATATTTGGGATAAGGCAGTAACATGAGGACTGAAACAAGATAGTGCAGGCTAGACGACATCATGGTATTGCTGGAAATCTATTACATGCAGGGTGATTTTTCAGTAGATGTTTCTGCAAGTTGTTCCATTGAATTTTCTTTCCAGTGTGTGTTTGCCGCTGTTGGGAAAGGCATATACGTATATAATCTTCAAATGAAGCGTGTGATTGCCTGCCAGAGAACTGCTCATGATTCCTCTGTGTTGCACATTGAGAGGCTTCCAAACAGGTACAAGTCATAGTACATTTTGTTAATGCAATAAAGAAAAGCAAAACTTGGAAGGGTGACTAGACAGACTGCAAAGCTACAGCTAATTTCTAGGGCAGGGACTTATCTGCAGTTTGATCTGCTTTTATTAGGTAGAGCTTGTTGGTCTGGTTTTTGAAAATTCATCATTGTAATTCAACAGGAAAAAACTATAATCCAGTATGACTGGAACACAGACTGAAAATACTTCAGCTGTATTCAAAATCAGACTTGATAAAGCACATTGTGAAAATACAGCTTAATGGCATTTTACCTCTATAACGCAAAGGCATATGACATATTCAGTAAATATTTTTCACTAAGTATTTTGTAACAGTTGAAATGTTGTAACAAAAAGTAATAACTTCCAGTCTTTGTTCATTAGTGCCGAATTTCTAGCTGGAACTTGTTTTGATAGCCAGCTTGGACAATTTGTTGCACACACACACACACACACACACACACACACACACACACACACACACACATATATTAATTCCAACAGTAATTCAGTTAGATCCCTTTATACGCTTGTTCAATAGAGCAAAAGCATGTCAGAAGATAAAAATTAGGGCCTTGATCTTGTAAATGCATGTGCTGTTGTAAGCGTGTAATAAAATTTGGTACCTTTTCTTCTCTGAATTTTCCATAAGAAAAAAATAGACTTTTGTTTTAATGAAAGAAAGCTTATGGAAACCATTTAGTGGAACTTTGTTTGCAGAGTCTAATCGTATTGTGTTTTGTTTCACAGAATAGTATGCTTTTAAAATGGGGTTGAAAATGTTTACTTTTTTCCACTTATTCTACAAGTCGATTATAGTTTGTTCTGCTACAGAGGCCCTTTGAGGCAACTTGCTCTCTCTTTATAGAAGCATCACAAGGTGATTTGCACAGGTAAGTATCTGTGCTAGTGTTGTTTATCAACTGTTTTTGCAGACAGCTGATCTCCTGCTCAGAAGATGGCAGTGTGCGCATTTGGGAACTCAGAGAAAAGCAGCAGCTGCCAGCTGAACCAGTTCCAACAGGTTTGACAGTAGTGTAGGATGAAAAGAATATTTGAAAACATGAGAGGAAACCCAGTATTCACCATATAGGAATAGAAAGGCTTTCAGGCTTTCTAAGAAGACATAATGTCTTGTGTTTAACCAACTGAAAACAGGTGTGGGAGGGCAACTAAAAAAGGCATGAGTGTACAAGCCCTCCAAGATCTGGTATGGGACATTAAAATGTCCAGGTAAAGCAATTCTGTGTCATAAAGATTGTTTAAAGTTTGCAGTTTTATCAGCCAGTTTAATAAAAATTAGGACGTCTCCTGATGAACCTTGATCCTTCCCTCCTTGCACCAAATAGTTCTGAATCCTCTACCATGGAAAATTAAATAGTTGCAGAACCTTGTGAAGAAAGTTAGAGTAGCTTGCAGATGAGCACCTCCTAAAAAAAAATAGTGTTTTCCATATCTCGTCTTTGAACTTGGAATGATATTGGGACTCACTTGGAGGCTGTATCCAATCTCACTTGCATACTATCTCTGGGCATTGTAGTTCTCAGGGCTAGTTGCTGGTGTTAGAGGGAGCATTTTCCTCAAGTACAGACATTCTCAGAATCTCAGAACGGGTCAGCTTGGACGGGACCACAGTGGATCATTATCCAACCGCCCAGCTAAAGCAGGGTCTCATCCTAGAGCACATGCCATGGGATTGCATCCAGACGGTGCTTGAATTGCAGGAGACTCCACAACTCTCCATTTCTCTCTGGGCAATCTGTTCCAGTGCATGGTGACTTGCACAGTAAAGAAGCTGTTCTTCATATTCAGGTGGAACTTCCTGTGCATCAGTTTCTGCCTGTTGCCTCTTGTCCTGTTGCCTGGTATCACCAGCCTGGCTCTATTGTCTTGGCACCTTCCCTTCAGATAGTTAAAAACATTTATGAGGTCTCCTCTCAGACACCTCTTCTTGAGGCTGAATAGGCCCAGTTCCCTCAGCCTGTCCAGATTCTCCAGTTCTCATCATCTTTGTAGCTGGGCCTGCTCCAGGAGCTCCATGTCTCTCTTGTCCTGAGGAGCACAGAACTGGACACAGCACTCCACATGAGTAGAGGGGCAGGATCAGCTCCCTCGACCTNTTTCCACCCTCTGGGATCTGCTGTTCAGCCAGTTCTCAATGCATCTCACTGTCCACTCGTCCAGCCCACACTTCATGGGTTTGTCTATGAGGACATTGTGAGAGACAGTGTTGAAAACCTTGCCAGAGTTGAGGTGGACAATACCTGCTTCTCTCCCCTCATCTATCCACGTAGAGGGTTGTGCTGGTTTAAAGGTAAATGGCAGGAGAAATGAACCTGACTCAAAAGAGATTACAAGTCAGAATTACAATTTACTAAAAAGTTTACAATTAATTTTGTTAGCCCTTGTGTTGAGTACCATGTGGTCCCCCTGAGTGCAAAGTAAAAGGAAAGGAAAACTTGTTGATGAAGATGACGGTCACAGTCTTGTTGAGAGTAGCAGTCACAGTCCTGTTGAGGTTCTGGTCCTCTTCTGGATCTGATGAGTGGCGCCAGAAGTCTCCAAACCCAAATATTATGTATGCTCAGGTTCAGGTGGGAATACCCAGTACCTCCCCCAGGGTGAGGAGTTTCACAGTGAATGATTTAACTGTGAGGCATGGGATACTTTTAGAATTTTTGATGGACTAGGTAATTTCAGCTGCCTGTTGTGCCAGTCTCTGATGGCCCATTATCAGACATGACCCTTCAGACTGGGTGTGAAGGAGCTGATGCCTCCCCAGAGGGGTGTTACCACAGCTGAGTCACTGTAGTGAGGACAGAAACACTCCCCTGTCTCACAGGGTTCTTTAACACCCAGCTTGTAGCCTGAGGGGTCAGGTGTGCCCTGGGCAGCTGCTGCAAACAATCCATTATTAACAGTTCATGAGAAATTACGCAGAAGGTATAGAATACACAGTTTTAGTTACACCTACGCAGTGATAAAACTGGTCCTGACTGCTGTAACTACAAGGGTGGTTCATTGCAGAAGGCAATCAGGTTGGTCAAGTATGACTTTAGTGAATCCATACTGACTACTTCTGATCACCTTCCTGTCCTCCATGTGGATGGAGATGGCCTCCAGAATGAGGTGCTTAATCACCTTTTCAGGAATTGAGGTGAGGCTGACTGGCTAGTAGTTCTGTGGGTCCTCCTTCTTGCCCCTTTGAAGACTGTGGTGACATTTGCTGTCTTCTAGTCCTGAGGCACCTCTCCTGATCTCCATAACCTTTCAAAGATGATTGTGAGTGGCCTTCCTATGGTGGCCCATCCACTCTTTCAGCACTGTTGGATGCATCCTGTCAGGGCCCATGGACTTGTGGATGTCAAGTTTGCCTAGGTGGTCTCTAACCCAACCCTACTTGACCAAGGGAAAGTCTTCATTCCGACATTCCTCTGCCCTGATCTCCTAGGTCAGAGATTCCTGAGGGCTAGTCTTGTCAGTGAAGACTGAAGCAAAGCTCAGTAACTGCCTTCTTTGCATCCTCTGTTAATTGGGCTCCCTCTCCATTTAGCAGTGGGTCAGCATTATTCCTAGTCTTCCTCTTGTTATTGATGTATTTGAAGAAGCCCNGTGGATGTCAAGTTTGCCTAGGTGGTCTCTAACCCAACCCTACTTGACCAAGGGAAAGTCTTCATTCCGACATTCCTCTGCCCTGATCTCCTAGGTCAGAGATTCCTGAGGGCTAGTCTTGTCAGTGAAGACTGAAGCAAAGCTCAGTAACTGCCTTCTTTGCATCCTCTGTTAATTGGGCTCCCTCTCCATTTAGCAGTGGGTCAGCATTATTCCTAGTCTTCCTCTTGTTATTGATGTATTTGAAGAAGCCCTTCTTGTCTTTTGACATCCTTGGCCAGATTTCATTCCAGATGGCCTGCCTTGTCTCATTTCTACTTATTCTGAGAGCCTCTCTATATTCTTTTCAAGTGGCTTGACCCTGCTTCTGTCCCCTGTGTATTTCCTGCTTATGCTTGAACAGTGAGAGGGGCAATTGGCTGTGGCTGTGTATTTTTGTGCTATCTAAATGGAGCACGTGGAGTACTATCTTTACATTCCAGTTTGTTGATAGTTTTAAATCTGAAGGAAGAAGCCAGTGGGACCACACTAATGCTGCAGTGCAGGACACATGGGAGAGACTGGCACCTCATTTTTCTCTTCTTTGCACAAGTCACAGTTTAGGAGGACAGAGTAAAGAAAAGCATTCCTGTTCTGCACCTACCTTTGCTGTTCAGTTAGTTCATTAAGGAAGTATTTGTATTTCTTCTTAAATCTGTATATTGTCTCATCCAGGTGTGTAATTCAGCATGTTTACTAAATTACCTCTAATGAGGACAAGTAGCTGTGTTTCCTTCCTCCCTCAAGATGAATAATCCTGATATAAAAATGCTGCATAGTACAGTGCTTCTGTCATTTTGCCATGCAGACTGTCCTGCTTTTAGATTTTGTATGGCTCTTCAGCTAGAGGAAATAAATTGTATTTGTGATTTTTGCCAAAACATGAGACTTTTCTCCCCTCCAGGGTTTTTCAACATGTGGGGATTCGGAAGGGCAAACAAGCAGGCAAACCAAGTTGCTAAGAAGATGCAGGAGAATACACCTATGTATTTCTTGGAACTGGTTGGTGATTTGATTGGTCATTCATCAGCTGTGCAGGTATGTCAGCTTTATTAAGAACAAGAAAAAGTGACTGTTAGTAAGTAACATAAATTTGACAGTGTTTCTTGAACAGCTGTAAAGCTGTAACTTTTGATTGCTTGGGCCTGTCAGCCGGGAGCACATTGGCCTTAATATTCTAATGAGAACTTGCTCACTGATGCCTGAGGATTATATAAGCACATATGTACATGCATGCTACAGATAATCTGGTAGTGTATTTGGTTTCTTTTATAGACTGCAGACAATACAGCTGGAAACCATGTGCATGACCCAAATTGCATCTTAAATTCACAATCTAAACAAGGACTCATACAAAACAAGATGCATTCAGTAATTTCTTAGCCCTCTGTGCTATGAGAATTAAGGTCTTTTAATTTTAGGTCAGGTACCATTCCACGTTTCTGTCTGCCTAATACAGTTTTCATTTTAAATGGCATTTTCTGTCCACACCTTTCTGTGTTTGACCATCTGTTGGAGTAGCAAATGGCTTTCTTACAGTGGACTTCTATACATTCTTGGCAGGAGCAGGGGGAAGGGCAGATAGAGAGGAGTGGTGTGGTTCTGAAGTAGCTTTGCTCATGAATATTCTTGAGACAGGCTGGATTTCAGAACTGCTACTACCAGAACATGAAAGTTTTTCTTTAATAGCTAAGGTGAACCTTTCTGACATCTTTCTTTTGAGAAACTGTTGAAAGGGGTCTTACTATCAACTTGGAGAGTTATTATCTAAGCAAGAGGACATAGTGTGTAATTCAGCAAGAGACTCATAGAAGGTGAGAAGCATATGTTGGGTCTTGGCTGGGATGCTGCAGTGAAAGAGTAATGGTGAATGTGATTTCCTGCAACATTCTATGTATGGAAATTAATGGTTTTTTTTTTAACTCTGTGCTCATTGAAGCTGTTGAGGAAGAAAATGTTGAGTAGTGATGAAATGTGATGGCCACGATGAGGGTTTGGCAGACTATTTGTACTGAAACCCCATAACTAGTAAGTGGCCATTCCCGGAGCAGGTAGGCCTTGGCCTGAAGACTCTCTCTGGGCAGATCCCTTCAAATAAGTGAAGAGTCAGGGCACTGAGATCATACCACAGTGACATTGCTGATTCCACTGGCTATTGTGTTGAACTGCAATCAGTGCAATTAATTTTAGGCAGCCTTGTGAAGGTCTTGAAAATTAGGGATGACCTCATGACTTGTCAGCTCCATCGGTCTTTCTAAATCCCTCCACTCCTGCTGTACTTTTCTCCTGTGTTGCATTTCTTGCTTGACTTCCTCTGTGTGACCAAGTATATGCTGGCGTCTGTCATAGTTGTTTATTCTTTGATTCTTCCAGGCCTAGTGCTGGTAGTCTATTGTGTTGTAGGGAAGGGGACAGTGTAGCCAATGAACAGAACAGTGGCTTCTGTTCCTAAAAAGCCAGATCAGAGTTCAGGCAAGTAATTCACTCTTCTGTTGCTGACTTAGAACAAGTTTCTTCAAGATTCTATCCTTTGGCTTCTCCTTAAAGCCTTAAGGCTTTACTTCTTTTTAAAAATTAAGATCTTTCAGTATGAAGTGTTGTTTGAAGAGCTGTTTTGTGTAGTGATTTTATGACATCTCAAACATATACAGTGTAATTTTGCATAACTGTTTATAAGCAGAGCCATTTCAGATACGTATATTTGTTTAGTCCAGCTGTACACTAAATAGTTAAGCAAACTGACCATCTCCTGCAAGCATCGTGGTAATAATAATTGTTTCATTGCAGATGTTCCTGTACTTTGGTGAACTGGGATTGGCTACATGCTCTGCTGACCACCTCATTATTTTGTGGAAGGATGGTGAACGAGAATCTAGCCTCCGCAGTTTAGCATTATTTCAAAAATTGGCACAAAATGGTGATTTGCAGCTCAGACTTTAAATTGCTTGAATACAGGCTACAGATATATATATAAACTTGATATGTGTTAAATGTGAGTGTAAAGGAATGTGTGAGCTACTGGGAATCTGACTACCAGTAACGCTTACACTTGATGTCATGTATTATATTGAAAATTTTATTTGTTGCTGTTAATCTTCTCAAAGGAGAATTTTGCATGTTAGCTTACTCTGTCAGCAGAAATGGTGTTCTCTTGAAAGACTGAAGATAATGGTGACTCACTAAATAGTTTCTAATGTTCCCATTATCATGGGTGGATGTCAAGATTTGTAAAAATCCTCACATGAATCAAAACGAAAGCAGTTAGGGACATTCACAGTGCTACATGCAGACCGGGGGCTTGGCAAATAGTCTGCAGCATAAACCCCAAAACACGGTGACAGAAAGACAAAAGCAAAAAAACCAACCAAACAAACAAAAAAGCAAAGTTAAAGCCAGAACTGATACAAAGAAAGTGTGAGTGAGAATGAGGTAATGAGTGGTAAGTTACCATTTGAACAGAGAAGAGCTAGGGAAAGGGAGAGTTTGGGAACTTAGTGGTTGTAAAACCATGCAGAAGAGGGTGCTGGTGTCCTCAAGTCTCCTCAGAAGATCCAGTACTCTAATGGTTTAGGAGTAAGTCATGTGCAACTTTTGAGTACCATCTCTTCCCTTTGAATCTGTGAGAACTGGTTTCATTACAGGAGACTATAAGGCTACAGTTTCAGATTTAAGATACAGTGGTTGCAGTAAGTGCAATTAAAACAAAAGGCTAAACAGATCATGGCAAGAGCAGAAGCAAAAGGAGGAAGCTCCTAGCTTCCTAGAATAAATAAGGAGCCTTTTAGATTTGCTTCCTTCTGCAGCTGTGGTCACTTGCCTTCCTCCTACTACCCAGAAGCCAACCTTTATCTCTTGAGTCTGACTGTAACCTTCTCTGCAAGGCAGGGAAGAGTGGAACAGTAAGATTTTGAGCTGTATTTTTTCCCTACCTTAGTCAGCTTCTGTAGGTAATCTTATTTTGAGTACAGAGTTCAAAATAACATATTTCAAAAATGCAAAATAGATGAAGAAATTGTTAAACTACCCTCTCCTTTCAATTCAGGAAGGTTAAATCAGTGTTCAAACTTGAGCTGCATGTTCTTTGCTCAGATTGGCTCTTCTGTCGACCAGCCTAGGAAAGGCATTTGGATTACACCTGAGGATAACATGTTTCTGGGTTTATGATATTAAACTGGAGAGAGAAAGGCATGTTAAGTCTTTATCATTTCAGCTTGTCTTCATCAGCAAGTGTTGCATTTTTGGCTTCCTCAGGACAAGCTGGGGAGATAAAGTTTCTCCTTGGCTCCTTTTAGCTTTTCTAGCTTGTTTCCTAACTGTTTAGTTGTATATAAAGTGTGCATTTACACATTGTTACTAAACCTTTGCAGTGAAAGCTTATAACACCTAGGCTTTTTGGAGCGAATACTGTGATCATCAGTTATAACTAGAAAGAAGAAATTTCATATTTTTATTATCCCTTTTTATGCCATAAGAACAACTATTTCCTTTTTATGTGACTGCTTTTAAGTGAATACCTGTTATAGATGCAGACCTATTTAGTTGAACAGTTCTAGTTGCCAGACTCACTGTTCATTTTACTGGGATCCATAAATAGTCCTGCATGCATGTATAAATATTTATATCCATCAAAAGTGCCATTGTTCTCAGATACACTCCATTTGCAGTACATCTCCCAAGGGTCTCTTCCTTCCTTTAAAGATGGTTGAGTTGAAAGTATTAAATTGCGTTCTTTGTTTTACAAATGACCTTCGAGCATAACAGTGAACATAGTAAGAGTACACGATTCCACTCCTCTGTTAAATGAGAGTTTGCCACTTGCTGTTAGTATCTTTATCAGACCCACCGTTAATACTTTCACAGCTCTGAGGTGGATGTGCACTGACAATAGCATGAAACAAGCAGCTGTTAGTCACTGGACTAGTCTAGGAGATGTGACACAATTGGCACATGACAGTTGATCTGTGCTGATCTATTTTGCTCCTAAAGAGGACCTATTTCCACACGGATTGCTCTTTTTCTGCTTAGTCTGGCTGTGGAAAGAAACAATATATTGATTCCACATCAACACCTGGGCCTCAGTTTTTGTTTGGAAGTTGAACTTTATTTTTTAGGTTCCTTCCACTCTTCACATTTTTTTCCTTGTGACAGAAATGATGAATTGAAATGTTTACATGGATGTGGTCTTACAGTGTTGCTGTATTTAACAAATTAAATTAAGATAAAGCTTTGAATCTTGGGAAATTCTTTTGTCTGATGCAAGCTGCAGTGAGTGTTCAGTTACCAGAATAGTTAAGGTACAACCACCAACAGCACTAATTCTAAATAAAGGAATGGTAAAAACAAATAGTTTACAGTGTTAGAAAACAGAGGTTCAACTATCTGAATAAAAATCCATTGAAGAATGTTGCCATAGATAACAGGAAAGAAGGAATAAACATGCTTCACCAGAAACACAATTTTCGAAATATACACAACTCAGCATTTTAATACACAGCAACTTGTCTTAGCTATGACAAAAGGATCTGTTACAATTATAACAAAAATATAGCTTATATACATTTCTCTGCACATACATTTTATGACTGTTTCCTTTTCTTTCAGAACTTGGTACAAAACATACAAAAAAGGTTGGCACATTATGTAAGCTACCTGCAGTAAACAGCTTTGTCACTGTTCTTCCCCAGCAATCTAAATGCTGTTTGCCATTTTGTTTTTTCGCTTTATCTAGTTTGATTCTTGATACAGCACAGGGGAGGTGGACTGCTTCTTCAGCTTCAGCCACAGCTTTGACAGTCTTGCTTGCAGCCTGAAGTGCACAGTGTTAACAATCAGCAGTTCTGGTAGTATTTAATAACCGAATAATTTGAGAATAGTTTAAAATTTGAACTCATGTTCTGCATGTGATTAAAATGAGATGTACAAAAATATGCATTTGTGCTTTGAAAGCCATAGCATAAATTTCATATTTTAAAACTAATGAAAAACTATGTTTGATTTCTAAATTATTTACATATTTTGAAGTACTTTTTACATTCACAAAACAAAACAGCATTTTATTAGGAGGATAAAGCGGTACAAATTGTAATGCTGTTATAAATTATAACCTGGAAACATTTTTAAAAAGTGACAGTTCGTCCTAGAAGTAAGTAGCACAATATATGAACATATCATAAAATTTAGATCAGTTTAATAAAAGTGATGACCATGTGTACAAACTTCACTTTATAAAAAAAGGATGGTGATCAAATGCCATGATAGTTTTTGTGTAAAATGTAATGAAATTTTGCATGATAATATCTGTAAGATGGCAGAGAACCGTGTGGATGACACCAGCTGTACAGAACGTGCTTATTTTCCTTCATTATATGATCAGTTTAGGGGACATTGACTCCTACCAAGATTTTATACAGAAAAGAAAGAACACATGGTGCTCTGAGAGAGAAACCCTGTAATAAGAAGGTTGTTTTAAAAAGTTCCCAGTTTGGTTTTTTTACTATATCCAGTTTATTGAGGTTTATTGTTCTACTGTGCATATTCTCTTTAGAAGTTGGTTCAGAGTGCTGAAGAACATTGATAGAATTGTAAAAAAATTATGCTAGATAAGTGGGAAGTTTGTATGCTTATTTGGCAGGCTGTTCTTACTCTCCTAGTGACTACATTACCCCTCTGGCTGATAAACAGTTGTGTGAAGTGTTAGTGAATGCAGTATCAACTACAAGATTCAACAAATGCATATTCAGTATTAGAAATTAGTTTCAGAAGTAACATTTTCCACCACAAAATATTATTTCCAAAGAGCACTTAGTCATCTGTGGATTATATAGCCTCTTTGAAAAACATTTTTCTGTAGAATTCAGAGAAGCTTAAAAATTATGAGTAAAATATTTTCTTCTTGTCACGTAGTGTTAATTTCACTGGAAAGGCAATATCATCCCCTTTGTAGCCAAGAGTCTGTAAGTGATTCACAGTGAAACTGATAGAGCAGGAGGTCATTTTTTTTTTTTTTTTACTTAGGGTCAGTTGTTGTTTTCTGATGGAAGCCTGAGACTCTTGCACTTTAAATCATCCAGTGTTTTCCAGTGTTTGTAGTTATTGGCCAAGTGTTGCATCAAAACAGGCAGATGTGCAAATGCTGAAAGAACAGGAGAAACAGTTGTACTATGTATATAGAATGGGCAGAAGAACAGCCCAGCCTCACCTGAAATTGACATTCTTCTACTCTCTTTTATTCCTTCAGCTCCTTAAACTAATACTAAAAGGGGAAAGATTTTTCTTAGTGTGTTTCTCTTTCAAAAAAATCCCTTTCTTAAAGAATGATGACTTTATTAAATTATACTAACGTGCAACTACAGTGGTCATAGTTTCTGCTGCTCAGAAGAAATACATTGCTAGAGGAAAACAGATGTAGATTAAAACATCTTATTTTAAGCCATTACTCTTCCTCTACATAGATTGCCTGATAAGTGCTCAACTTTATAAAGTGTGTATTGTGTGCAGTGAAATGGGCTCCAGCAGTTATCACTGCACAATATCCTGTGCTGTACTGCTAACACACAGATACTACCCCTCAAAAAAGGGAACTCAAGGCCAGTTTGAGCCTGGAGAAGAGGAGGCTCAGGGGAGACCTTATTGCTCTCTACAACTACCTGAAAGGTCTGGTCTCTTCTCCCAGGCAACAAGCAGTAGAACAAGAGGGCACAGTCTTAAGCTGCACCAGTAGAGGTTTAGGTTAGACATTAGAAAGAAGTTCTTTACAGAACGAATGACTGGGCATTGGAATGGACTGCCCAGGGAGGTTGTTGAGTGACCCTCAACAACCCTGGTGGTATTTAAGAAGAGACTGGATGTGGCACTTAGGGTGATGGTCTAGTAGGCAGGGTGGTTTTAGGTCAAAGGTTGGACTCGATGATCTCAAGAGATCTTTTCCAACATAGCTGATTCTATGATTAGTCATTTTAGTCTGCAGGAATCTTTGCTTCAGAGCAAGGAATCAAAAAGCAGAAGTACTTACCATCCCATGCATCAAACATATCTGTTATAAAATAATCAATGAAGGAAATCTGAGACTTGGGGATGCTGCAGGTGTTCCTGTCAAATACTGGCATTACAACAGGTAGACCCTGTCTCTTCTCTTCATCAGTCTAAGAAGACAAAACTCCAGTTAGCCACTAAAGCTTTGCTGACTTTTACGCTGGAGTAGCAAAGATCAGGGAATTAGGTGAATTGCAGTAGGAGATTTGAGACAAACCTTAGAACCCCTGAGGTGATATGCCTCAATTTCATGTGCATTATTTCATCTAGAAGAGGGACTGAAATCAACACCTCTTCCCTTTCACAAGTACTCTTATTACTGTAGTTCTGTGATTGCACTTAGCCCCAGCAAGACAGAATGCTCTAATCGGGTGATTAGGGTAAACCAGCCAAAGAATGGAAAATGTGGTTGCAGAGCCCTTTCTTAGAGGATGGATTTGGTCTATTCATTTTTCCATGTCTCTAGTGGCTGTTTCAAGCAATTTGTCTTTTAAGGAAGAAGAGGCTGTTGCCGAGGCTGCTTTCTCCACTGGTGTCAAGTTATAAGATCAACAAAAGTGAAGTTATGCCCTTTAACTCTGTGTCCACAACTGGAATAGGGCTGGTTTTGTTGCACTCAGTATGGTGGAGGATCAAGTCACCTCAATAGTTTCTTAGAACCGAATTTCAAAAAAAAAAAACCAAAGTCCCATTTTAAGCAGTACAGGCAGCACCTAATACTGAAATTAGGAGCAAAGCAGTCTCCAAAATTAGCAGATGAGGTGAATGAACAGCAGAACAGTTCTTAGCATCTCACATTTCTGCAAGTAGGCTAATGCCTAAGCTGGGCAATTTAAAGCTAGCTCATAATACCTTGATTGCCAGGAGGATGCAGCCTAAGTGATTCTTGATCTTCCTTAGGACATGACAGAATTTATTCACTGTGATTAAAATGAAATTCAGATATGTCCCAGGTATTAGCTACAATTTTCTTTCAGTAATAATTATCTCTTGTATCATCTGAACTTGGATTGGTAGGCATGCCCAGCTTTCTGTCTCTCCTCTCATAACTGCTGATTTCTGCACCATCAGTGGCAAACAAAAGCTAGGATTTTATCAGTTCTTCAAATAAAGAACTAAAAGAGTATTTCACTTTCAGGAAGCTAGTGCATTTCTGTTAGAAAAAATGAATGTGAAGAAAGGAAGTTGAGCTTCCAGTTCTGTCTGGAGAGATTCCATATCATAAGTATTTACATTGGCCACATGCCTGCACTACTTGTCTGCCTACAATGACAGTAGTTCAGGTCCTACCTTAGAAGAGAAAAGTGCCATCCCAATGGCTTAGCTGGGGGGCTGCATCAGGTGTGGATCTTCATGCTCCCTTCAGGAAAAGTATTGGGACTAGAGGCTAGAATGGTGATGATCTTGAATTTCAGCTAATTAAATTGAATAAGCCTAATCAAATAATTTTGTTTTAGTGAGATGAAGCAAGTTGAAAATGTAGAACCTCCTTTCCACCATTCTATACAATAACTCAATGAGCTTGGTAAGCAAACTAGCTAACTGCCTGGACTAAATTCTTCTGCATGAAATTGAGGGGCCAGTTCTGGCTGGGAAGAAAATACCATACATCTGGACTCTGTGGTGACACCAGGCAGACACTGTGTGGAACAGCAGACCAGCTGATGTGCATTTTCTTACATAATATAATAGTCGAATCATAAAAACAGACATACCTGTGCGAAGTACTCCTCTGAGATCCTCCCCGCCCATTCGATACATAGCTCTAGGGGGCGACATGGATTTGCTACATCTGCACATTTAATCATCATGCGCTTGATCAGTGTCTGGTTGTCTGGAAAATTCTTTATATTGGCTGTACATTCAGTGTTGCCGCCTTCGCTCTGTAAAGGAGAGTTGATTACAGGGACCAGGGGCTGCACCCCCTGCTGGCAGGAGCAAGGGCATCATTGTTAGCTCTACTGCTCTTAGGCAGTAAGCAGGCACCCAGTCTGCCACCTTCTAATTTCATGCAGAGCACCAGGAATTTGGAGAAGAAAACTATGTCTGAGAACTGCAGCTTTGCTAAGAAACGTAATTGCAACCCCAGTACACATTACAGTTGTGAAGATTCGCAGCTAAGTTTGTAAAATAAAGAGCTACAGGCTCTTTATCAGGTAGAATCCTGCATCCCAGCCTTGTCCTCTTGGAAGAGAACCATTGATAGGGAACACATCCATCAGTTGCAAGCTCATAAACTATCTTCAATGTTTAAATTTGGGGGTGGTGATGGTAGGAGACTGCTTCACTTAGGGGAGTTTCTGGAGTTAGATTTTCCTTCCTAAATGTGAAAACTGATGCAGGCACAGGGGGCTGAACTGACTTGCTCAGTTGATTGTTACTTTTATATGCACAAAAGCAGGTCTCACATTCAGTGCCAGCATGTTTAGACATAAAACTGCCTTCTTTGTGCCAGACTTTGAACCCTCAGCCTGGAATAATCTCTGGTTTTAGTTAAAAGCAAGGATGAAGTCTTAGGTAATCTATGAGATTAACAGTAGGAAAACACAGGAGCAGCACACCGACTGTAGAAAGTCTCTCCTTGCTAGACAGTAAATTACCAAATTGCTTACTGACTACACTGGAGAGCAGGTGGAGATGACAAGGTAGCTGTTACAAGTCTTCTGTGGAATCATGTTCTGAGTCTTGAACAGTTCAGAAAGGCACAGGTATATTATGTTCCTTATGGAGTAATAAAAAGCCTACATCTCATCTCATGACGGCATTAACACTATTCTCCAAATAATATATTTGTGTAATTACGACCTCCCTTCACTGTTAAATTCAGCTCTTGAGTCAAAAACTGAACGTAAGTACTTTTTACCACCGCAACTAAATTAATGTCATTGTAGTTTATGGGGAGATATTTTGCAGTGACTTGTGCCAGTTCAGGCATTAATCCTGTAACTTTATGTTTAGCAGTTAATTCTTTTTCAGCATGGGTAGCCCAGCAAAGAGCTGCCAAATTAGTTCTGCACCTTAACTGCTGTTCAAGATCAAAAATAGAAAAAAACACTGTTAATAGTAAAGAACAGAACAACCTAATACTGGGGGAAAACAACCAGTCTGTAGTACAAGTGGTTCTGTGCTCCACTTTTATTGTGAAGTAAGTTCAGCAGCTTTTGTGGTTTCCAGCTCATAATGTTGGAAGAGTGGAGCTCACCAGTTCAACTGACATAATGCTGTCCCTAAAGTCATAAACCCCACCAGTCTTAACTGATTTCTGCACCCATGATAGTCTACAGTGCAAAAAGGCCAGTTACAGATAACTAACAGAAGTTCCTTCTATTTATTTTTAGTATCATTAACCTTCAGTTTTGTCGTCTTTTTTTTTTTTTGCCCCCAATGTTTCCAACAAAGCACTATTTTCACTAAGGTGGGCTAAGGTAGTCTTTCCTCAGGTAACACTGTCCTGGAGAAGCCGGTCAGGTCCTGAATGCTCAGCATTGAGATGCAACAAGAGAAGGTAAGAGGGGGATGGAGAACTCAGAGGCAGCTTATTAAATATAGCCAGCCTGGTGATGGAGCATTAGGATGTGTAACTGATAGGAAAAAAGCCTGGACATGGCCTCATACAGTCAGGAGTGGAGAGGTCTCAGGAAGTTACTCCTCGGGACTTGAAGGCTCCAGATTACATAGACACAAAACCATCAAGGCAGGTTCCTCATTTACAAACCTAGGCTCAGGCGAATCCTACCGTTTGGAGACAGCACCATAGACACAAGTGCCAACCTGGCTCCATGGCAAGAATTTTCAGTGTAAAACAACACCCACCCACATATTTTCTGAATATATGATAGCTTTGAGGACAAGGCTTGTAAATGAAGTGTTTAAAGGAGCTCAGGGCAGAGCCACACATAGAAGACAAGAAAATAAAAGTGTTTTTTCACACTTGGATGTGTGAGGTCACAAATCCAATTGTGTCATTTGGGCATTACCACAATGCAAATTAATACAAGGTGAATGAAAATGATACTTAAAGTTCTCTTGGAAGAACCTCACTGAAATGCCTGAGGGCATAAAGTCCCCCAAGCACTTACGTGTGGGCTGGTCTCCTCAGATGCTATAGGCTTGTTGATACTGTTCACAAATTTGTTCACGTGCTCAAAGTGCTTTGTCATCTCTGTTGCCAAAACCATATCAATAATGGCCTGGCGCAACGTCCGGTAGCGATTTCTAGGAAAGAGAAAGAATTCCCACTCACAAGCCTGCCAGACAGAGCTCTGTCCTTTCCTCATCCATGCCCAGACATTTCTGCAAATCACTGCTCAGGGGCTCACATGAGCTGGCACCTTCAGAGTTAGGAACAGTCTAGGAATGGACTAGGTTGTGCCTCTCTGAGTTCCTCCGGCTCTGTTATTTTTACCTAATGAAAATCAATTCCCTAAGGTTAATAAAAATTTACAACTCAGTTTCATAATGCTGCAACACTAAGACAACTTCTCCAGAAATGGCACCAACATCTCCATCTCACTTTATGATAGCTTGGAACTCAAAGGTCAGGTTCTCCAAAAACAATACTGTTATGGGAGGTAGACAAATTAATTACCTCTTTGGGGTCTCGCCCTTTCCCTTTCAGATCTCTTTCTCTCACTTTTGTCCCTGCAAAAGCTAGGAGTGGCAAGTCCTGGACTATAAGCATGCCACAGGAAGGCTCCAGATCTCCCAGAGGTTCGTCTCCCTCTGCCACCACCTGTTCTGCCCCATGTGAATGCAGTATTGCTCAGAAGCATAGGATCTTGTGCAGACACAGCATGCAGCATCTAGCTGCTGGTGTAGAAAAGCAACATAAAGTTATTTCCAGGCTCCTGCAACCGAAAGGCCATGGGCCGAGGTGCAGTCTTGAGGCTATCAACTGAGCCATGTTAAAGTAATCCATAAAAGATTATTAAACATCTCTACAAGCTTCCAGAAATTACCAATTGGGAGATGGGGGTGGTGAAGGGGAATGAAAGCTTTTTTAAAAAATCATGTCTACCCAGGATTCCGGAAGAGGTTACATATTAATATCTGTATTTACACTATATATTCTTGTTTAGAAGGTAGGTTCTCAATCTGCCCCAAACTAAAATTCCCAAACAAGATATGCACACATGCATACTCCCGTCTTCTCCAGCAGACACACCTATCAATATTCTTGAAAATGTTGCATTTGCTGTCTTTTGTTGTAAGCTGAAACGCCAGTGCTGTGTGATGACTCTCTAATACAGCTGTATCATTGTAAAGTACAGCTAATTCACTGCCTGCATTGCACAGGAAAGAGTTGGTCCGTCCAGGGTGGTCTACATCATGAATGGTGGCAGCTATTAATGCAGCTACCTCATCTAAATGGTCCAGACTTCCCTACGGGAAGAAAGAAAAATTATGACATGGTACGGAAATTGCAGTAAATATTTTCTGATCATTTCCAAGTACCCACAATTATGCATATGTAAGCTTCAGCATAGCTATCTTGCCTCCCTGCGATCATTTTCCACTCTGTGCCCACAGATTAACTACTACAAAATTCCCACCCTTACCCAAATACTCTAATGAAGTTTTATTACTATGCTGTCACCTAAGCAATATCGTCACATAAAATTGTCTAATGGATGGGTCATCTAGAGTTTCCTTCTTTGTGTGCTTGCCTGAATGCATCTGTTACTGACTCTGCTCCTACACACCTTGTATGTCTTAGAATAGGACAGGATAGACTATTTCAGTTGGAAATGTGACCTACAGCAATCATTATCCCAACTGCCTGACCACTTTGGGGCTGACCAAAAGTTAAAGCATGTTATTGTCCACCGACAGTCTCAGGGCATCAACCACCTCTCTATGAAGACTGTTCTAGTGTGTGACTGCTCAGTAAAGAAATGCTTCTGGATCTCCAGTCTGAACCTGCCCTGGCACAGCTTTGAACCATTCTCATGCATCCTGTCACTGAATACCAGGGAGAATAGCTTACACCTCTCTCTGAAGCTTTTGCAAAACTTTATTAAGAACTGTTACTAACAGCCGGTTACCAAGAGACAGAAAAGAGCCAGGTTCCCTTCCCACCCCCACATTATTGCTAATTAAAAATGTAAATTTGTATAAACAGACTTTAGAGAAACTGGACTTGCTGGCATCACAGGAAGACTTCAAGGGCAGAGAGTGTTTATGAAGCCAGGACCATTATTTAAACATCTGACTTTGAATGATACATATAAAATGGTAAACACACTGAAATTGTAGCCCAGAGGACTCCTGTGTAATGGTTCTACCTTAACTCTCTCCTTCCCGAGAAAGAAGGCGGTGGCATGTAGGACATCTGCTGCATGTGTGGAATTGTGGTAGGAGTTGGTGGAGTGGTAGTTGGCTTCAATGACCTGCAGCCATGCCCGCAGCGTCACTTCCGAGCAGTTTAAAAACTCAGAGACCCCAAATCGGGCAAAAACTTTTAAGCCCAAATACACTAAAGGCCTGAAAAATAATAGAAGCAAAAAGCACTGTTGTAAAATAGGAACCGGTCATGTTCTAGAAGCAAATATATTCAACAAAGAAACCAACAAGACTTTAAAAATAAAAAGGGGTGAGGAATGTTAAACATGTTTAAATTGCACATCTAAAACCTCTCAAAAGCCTGGCCAAAGTTAAAAATTATTGCACCTTCCACCCTTTCAGACATTGTTTTAGTATGTTTTGTAGAAATGTTGCAGTTCTGTTAGAGTTTCAACAATTCCTGTGGCTTCAGAAAAAAATCTTAAAAGCCTGGTTCTTTTGTGCTTTCAGTGTCTGTCCATCAAAGAAAAATATATTTATTTTTTTCCTGAGGAGAAAAAGCAGTCTTTGAACATGAGATGGGCACATCCCAAAGGCTAACAAGCCCTGAGACAAACAAAAGGTCAAATGTCAAATATAAACTTCTCTGTGTGCATGTGCATGTGTATTGCAGTGCTGGGGAGCCTGTGTATAAAACAGTAAGTATAAACCCTCTAATCTTTTTGGTTCTTAAATCCCCTCTGGGTTGTCATTTGCACTGCACTGCCTGTGAAGAGAGTTCATCAGCTGTATTTCTCACACCTGCAAGATGATCTACAGAGCCTCTCAGCTGAGAAAGGCATAATCAAAACCCAACATCTGCATATTAAAACTAGACAAACACAAATTCCTAAAATGACCATTTTCTGCACAGGGGGTACAAATGACTGTGTAGTCTCTTTGATTCTTTGTCTTGGAATGAAAACCACTTTTCTGTGTGGATGATGTGCTTATTTTTGCAGTCTGCATGACCTCAAAAATAGTGATGTCTGTTTTCATTATAAGCTTTAAAATCTCAGTCTCTTGATCCTATCACTGGTTTATCCTCCATCCCATTTTTTTATCCCTGTAGTCAAAAGCCACTGTTGCCTCAGACCTTCCCAAATCATAGGGTGATTTAGGTGAGGGAGGAGAGAGGCTTGCTTTTCCCAGCATGACCTTTTGCATATGAGCAAGGAAAAAGGGGCATCTGCAGGACATCCAGTGTGTAGCAACATCAGACTATGCCAAACAGTGTTACCTGGACAGGGTGGATATGAGTCAAGCAAAGCAGATTTGCTGTCTTGCTTCAGTTTTTCCAGAACAAAGCACTTTCTGCTATAGCTCCTCAACAGCCTTTCTATGGGTACCCAGGGAAAGAAGTCCAGTACCTTTTATTTGTAACAGCCTCCAACTCAAAAATATTGAAGTCCCAGCTTTCCTCGTTATCTAGGACCTGTGCAATACAGGGTGGAACATCACTGATGGTGTTTGGCACTGGAAGGTGACTGTGGCTCAGGTTCATATCTGTTGAAATGGAGTTTGGGAATTAATACATTTCTGGATTATTTCCCCTACAGTACTGCAACCCCCTTGCAGAATTCCACTTAGAAAACAACTTTTTCAAGAAAAACAACTCTTTATCCCTTACATGAAAAAGTCTGTAAAAGCCTATAATATAAAAGGTTTATTACATATTATTTGAACATAAACAAAAAAGATCAGTGAACATTTCTTTGAACAACAGTTCAGGTTTTTTGGTAACATTTTGAAATGCATTGTTTTAATTATTTGAGCCTGCTTCATCTCCAAAATGGAGGCAGTCTAGCACTTGGCCTGTAGTCATTTAGCCAACCATTTCCAGAGACATATATCCCACTGCAAATTAGCCTGAAGCTCTGTCAGCAGCATCTACAAAAGAAGTCAAACACGGAAAGGAAGTTTAAAATGGTGGCTTACTCTTAGAAAACACATACTCATTTCCTGACAGTCTTCTCAAGCCATCCTGAAAAAAAACCAAGTTTATCATAAGTTTAGTCAGATTGATCATGCACTACTAGTTGCAAAAGCACTACATGCACTTTATCTACTATTCCTGGGTACTGAAAGCACTGCCCTCGCTGTAGAATTATAAGCACCATCCTTGTTTTAAGGTCTCTCAGAACAGACACAAAGAATCCAAGGAAGACTGGTATGAAATCTCCAGAGAGGATATTAGTATCTATAAAGTGTATTGCCCTCCTTGACCCTTTCATTGGCACCTTCAGGATTTCATAATTCAAATTAGCCGCTATCATTTATTTTTCATTTTCTTTATATTATTTTGGCAGGACTTAGCTCAGTATACATTAAAAAAAATTAGTAAATCCATGATGACATATGGACAATCTATCTCTTGCTGCTGTTACAGGACCAAAGTCAGAACCTGATCAAAGCAGCCTCACTCATACACTGAACCAGCTGTAGAGCAATCCCTCTAATGCCATCTAAGCTTCTAGAGTTTCTAAAAAATATCTCCTTCAGTATCTCCTGAGAAAAATCAGGTTGGATGACAGAGTTTCTTGCAGCAACCATGTTCACTAATATGTGAAGATGAATGCACCCAGTGGACTGAGATATGGCCATAGCTTACTGCATCTTAGTGCCTACTGCTGGTAAAGAGGCCCAAATCCTGAAGTGAAATGGTCATGAATTACGAGTCCCTTTCCCATCACTTGGGAAATTTCGGCACAGCAGAGCACTGAACTGTGGTGTAGGACACTCATAGCAGTAATTTCATCTTTACTAATTTTACTCACAGTCATCAGACCTCCAACAAGATCACTTGTGTGAGGATCTTCATCTTTGGTACCTAGCTGAGGGGAGTAAAGTTCTGTTGTCCGCAGGATTTCCAGAACTCTGTCCAAGGCCTCTGCTACTGTGATGGGGCTGTTTTCCTGAGCAGCATTAATTATGTTAATAACCTGGAAGCAGATTAAGGAGGCAGGCAGAGAAACATGAATGCCACTTTTTTCTTATTACAAACTCTTTATTCTGTTCTTGACTTGATTATGCTAATGCTTATTTAGCAAATGCAGTGTAATTCCTGCCAACCCTTGAAGTACAACTCTGAGAATGCAAATTTGTGCTCAGGTTTCCTGGTATCCATCTACTATTTTTATCTGTCAGACTCCTGTGAAGTGAAAGCAGAAGGGTGTGAAATATCCAAAACAGTTGCAGGTGGGTGGACCAAAAATTAGCAAAGTCCCTGTCCTTCAGCATATCCAGTTCTGCTCTGAAGGAATCATTCAATCCCTAGAGGAAAACCCAAACAAACAAATTCCTGGAGGTGACTCACATATCCTGACATTAGATGTAAGCCTTAGTTTCCTCCATGTAAAAATGAAGGGCAGAGAGCAGAAAGAGCTGGGCTGTGGAAGAAAATGGTGGCTTTTTGAAACCCACCTGGTGCCTCAGCCACAGTCTGGGAATATGGCAATGACACGGCAGCAGCAAGGGCTGCTCCTTGCTCTTCTGTCAGGACTGAGAGGGAGAAAGCCCCAGTGCTGTCTTCCCCCACAATAAAAGGCTGCTGCAGCAGCACTACAGACCTCCCTGTGAGTATGACTGAGGATAAGGAAAAGCTCTTGCAGTCACAGTGGTGCTGGAAATAAGAGCTTGATGACAGCAAGAAAAGATGGGAAGAGAGGAAAAAATGGTTTGAAGGTGGGAGATATGTGGCGCCCTGGTGTGTGTTTCAAGGGGCTGCAGCTGGTTTGCAACAGCAGAGTTTTTATAACACAGTGAAGAAAAGATTGCAGGAAAGTGGAGGAAGAAACATGTTGCAGGTGCTCCCTCCTCTGCATACTAGGCTTATAAATAGCAAAGGTGTGACTGGAAGCACATCCTCCTACACATACAGAGCCCAACAGAAGTGTCCCCTTCCTGCCAGCAACTGTGCATCTGATAGCAAGGATACCCTTTTTCCCTTTTTAATGTTCTTCCTTATGACCAGGATTTTGGAATATGATAAGATGTAGAAAGTAGTAAGGATTAAAAAAACATTATTTATTATTATGTTAAATACAAAGTGCAGGAAACCTTTGGTTGTCTGTGCACCAACTACATACTTCCCTGTGAGAGCAACTGCAGACGGAGTTTGTGAAAAAGTCAGTGCGCAGGACTCACCTTTGTGATAGGAGCTTCTATTGTCATTGAGTGAATCCTTGCCATTGAAGGGTACCTTCGGGTCTGTAAACTTGGAGCTGCCATTCAAGAGAGCCACAGAGAGTAAATCAGATGACTGCATTTAAAGAGCAGAAGGCTGGGAAACAGGACAACAGAATCCAGCCTTATCTCCCACTTCTCCTGTATCTCTCCTCTTGCAAGATCTTACTTTACTGTTTCATTTCTTGCTCTGTTGTCTACCTCCTTGGCAGCCATCCATCACTTTTGCTGTCAGATTTTCATCCACCCTTCACTTTGGAATGAAGCTGTACTTACTACACTTCAGGCCCACTTCACCCTTTGATTGCAGTGGATCTCTGTCAGACGTGGCTCTTCCTGTGAGTGTATGTCCCTCATCTTGGTGATAAAACTGGTCTAATGAAACCCATTCCTGCTCCCTGTAAACTGTGCTTCCCTCACTACCTGGAGGGGCAGAAGAAAATCTCTGCCACCACCATCCCAGCCCCAGCAGCTAGTCACAAACAGGATCAGAAGTAGAAGTACTACTCTCAAGTAACCAGCAGCAATAGATCCCTTCAACACGAATAAAACAAAAATACTCGTTCAGGAGCACAAGCTGAAGCTTTCTAAGAGAGGTGGCACAAACACTTCACCACACACTCTTTTAGCAGACTGCTCCCATCCCTTGGCACAGTCACTCCTCTCTATATGACGACACTGTGCATAGCCAGGCATCATATAGTGATGTTGGTACTCATGCTGGGCCACTGTTTTGCAAATCAGAAGAAAGAAGTTTTACAGCGATTATAAAAAACTGGAATAATCTCTTTAGACAGCTACAAATCTATCTGGTTCCTCTTCTGTGGTTTTATTGCCTCAGTCAACTCAGGTTTTTATTTTATTTATTTGTAAATACACATTTTTATATATTTATAATATTATGTATCTATATATAATCATTCTTGACAGTTTACTTTCTTACCATCACTACTTTGAGATGTTATTGACTTAACATCAACCGAGTCTTTCCTTCTGTTCTTGCATTTGTAGGAATTGGATTCTGTAAATACAAAACAAGAGCTTTAAAAATGTTTCAAGTAAAATACCTACAAAGTCTCTTCCATCTACAATTATGAAAATCTAATTAAATGATCTTAACACAACCATGTAAGCAGGGGAAATACTGTAATCTCTGCACATCAGAACAAGGAACTTGCTGCCTATCAGTTTAAAGGTGTTTCTTAAGGAACTCAAGATGCCTTATGGAATGGGGGACTTATTTCACCTAACTTTAGTTCCCTAAAAGGAGCAGTCTTGAAGGGTGTAGTTGTTGAAGGTAGTTATCAGACATCCTGCTTCAGGAGAAATATCCCAGGTTCCTGCAAGTCCCTTTTGCTCTCCGCCAACCACTAAACAAGTCTGAGTTTAACTGCCTAAAACTTTAGCCAAGTGAGAGAAGTCCTGTCTCAGTCTACACTCTTCCAGACTAAGCATAATTCAGACTCAGACAGCTTTTGCTTTATTTGCAGTAATTTTTGTACCCAGTGTTTAAGATAAATTCAGCATGCTGAGAATGATTATAAACAAAGTGGTTGCTATGAAAATTAACCATGTAAAAAGCTGTTATTCTTAAAACTGCTGTTTGCTAAAGCAAGAGAAATTATCACATTCAGCCAAATTCAAAAGCTGGATGAAATTAAAAAAAATTGGTATAATTTCACTTTCCTCCAAAGCATTACAGTCTTCACTCTCCCTTCTGTTTAAAAAAAGCAACCATGCATCTGTTCACCTCTTTGCAAGGGTCTTTATAGTACCTACTCCCAGAGTATCTGAAATACCAGTCAAGGCTCAGAGACCCCAATAAGCTTTCAAAGGCAGATAAAACCAGAATCAGAAATATCATTAACACTGATATTCTTAACATAAAGACCATGTTACAAGACAGGATGTATGCAGCCTCTTTAGCAAAACAAAATACTGATATACAATGCTCCAGAATTAAAAGTTTATCCATCTTAAAAATTACTTGAAATATAGTTTCTGTCTTATTCTCTTTTTCTACCACAGAGTCATAAGACAGCTGAATCTTTCTATTTTGTTGTGGTCCAAACTGAAGAAAGTGAAATCAATTTCCTCTGTTGACACCTAAGAGCAGGGCGTAACTAATGGATGCCAAGTAATTTTTTTATTCCATAGTACTCCTGTTACAAACCCCATTCCTACGTTAACATTTGGAATAGTTTATCATAAGGCACATGAGTGGGAGCAAGCATTTACACATAAACATAGCTGTGAATGTCTATAGCTGATGAGGCAACTCTTGTGTTAAATACCAACTAGCAAGTCAGAAGCTTTGCTAGTGCCACCCTGAGAGACACAGGTGCCTAAAAGCTACTCTCTCCTGTACTACAATTTTATCTTGAAATATATAAAAGCCTAAATAGAAAATCTTTTTCTTCACTTGGTGAGTGAATATCTCATCATCCAGATTTGTTACAAATCACGCCATTGCAAACAACACAATACACATGAATTACTTTTCCACACCTATCACATACTGGTATATACGCATGGATACACTCTGGAAATCTATTCTTGGAGCACAGCTATGGACTGCAGGGAAGAATAACCTGTATCAGATGCTGTAAGTTTGTCTGCTTTCACTGCACCATAGTCATCAACATGGCACCATTGGATGGGACTGCCTAATCTTGTGTAAATCTGTCATAAAAATTAGCAAACCTAAACCTTCAGTAAGCTAGTAAAAAATGTGCTAACTCCTAACAAATGCCCTTCAGCTTAATTCATGGGCTTTCTCACCTTCCTCTTTGCAGGAAGTAAACAGTGAGAAGAAAATCTGTTATTACAGCAGACACAGGAGTAAGCAGTTTAACATACTGTTCATCAGCACTGGGAATGAGAGCAGCCACTAGCATATTGTCTCTTCTTTCCCCTGTCCACTGCTATTTGGCATCACAAAGCTCTCTGATGCTTGTATGTATTCCTAGGCTACTTGAAAAAGCCAGGGATATCAAGCAGTGATGTCCCATGCTCTTGGTATGTTAGATACTCCTCCCATGTGAAAATTAGAAGCTGCCTGATATTGCAGGAAGAGCCTCAGGTGCCAGAATGTAATAGGGCACGAGAACCTGTTCACTCATAGTAAGACATCAGTGCTGCGTGTGGCTGAGATCACTTGAGTCATAAGCTTAAAACTGGCCTTTGGTGTCTCCTTCTTCAGGGAAGTGTTATTCCAAATACTGTACAGCACTGGAGAAAGGGACTATCCCCTTATGCTCCACACTTTTAGTCAAAAGCTATCTGCAGAAGTCAATGAGGGCTGGAATGTGCTGTCTGTGAGTAAGTAAACCCACCCAAGACACAGGGCAAGGGTTGTACAGACATCCTGCAACAATTCAGCGGTGATTGGAACTGACTAGCTCAGGCCTGGACTTCAGACAACTGTCAGCTGTGCTGGGGCCAAACCAGTGGCCTGCTGTCAGGTCCCAAAGTTGGAAACGCTAGGGCAGGTGTGCTGGCACAGATCAACACATTCCACGTTTCAAACACAAAGGGGTGCCAAGGCACACCAGCCTCAGGATCAGACACTGTTTTAATACAGTGAAGAGCAATGCATCCTAACTTCAAAAGCACAGCAAGAGAGCTGCACAGGAGACTGGATTATTATTGATGATTATAAATCCAGTTCATGGTGCGACATCAGTGGCAGCTGGCATCCATCACTGGCTGTCAGTTCTGATTCTGACTGGACAGAGGGAAGGGACAACAAGTCATACAGCAAAGAACCCTGCCATGACCTCCAGCACAGCGGTATAGAGAGGTAAATTATAGTATTCTAACCTGACTGAGAATTGTCTCCTGTGTACTTCTCCTCACGGTGACTCTTGTAGAGCTGAAGATCAGAGTAAAATATATATGTAAGGAAAAAGAATACAAAAAGACTTTAAACAGGCTACATTCAACACTTATCTTTATCCAGAATTTTGCATTCAGTTATTTTTAAAAGAAATATTTGGCAAAGACTCTTCTTTAGGTGTAATTAGATGTAGAGAAATAATATGAAAGTAAACAGATAAGTCATGCAGAAAATCGCAGGTACAATAGTGCCTGTATGTACTAAGTTCCTCTTTAATGCCTGTGTTTGCAAGAGAACTGACATTCACTTTAGGTAGTGTTTTAAGTGCAAATTGCATATGAACCTGAAAGAATAAAATGCAAAAATAAAAAAAATTCCAAAACATTGATTTTTGCATTTTAAAAACGATTTTCTTAGAACTATTGAAGCTAATGTTACATGCATCCTTTCATGGGTCACTAATAAACTGGACTTCAAGACTCAGTTATAAAAACAACTCTCCAGCAAATGAGGGGTAGAGGTAGGTGTCATTCATCATAACTTTATTTTCAATTAATTTTTATCCATTCTCATGAATGAAAAAGCTAAACACAAAATCTTAATTCTTTGTGCTTCTGAAATCTCTTGGGTTGCTCCAACAACAGGTATTTCAAGCTTTCTTAGAATTTACGTAGAATATTTCCGTCTTAAAATTTACACATACTGTTTGGACTACAACAGCACAGATTAAAAGCTCCTCTGCTTTTCCATTATGCTCATAAACAAAAGCACTTTCCAATTCATAACAATTTAAAACCTGCTAACCACTTCATCCCTTTCCTTTCTGATGTGGTTACAAAAAAGTATTTTGCTGTTAATAGGAAAATGGAGCAGAAATGCCAATTCCTCAAGTCTTCCCTCTAAAATTAGCACATGATATATTTAATTATAGCTAACAGAGACACGGAGAAGAACTAAAAATAATGCATTATTTTTTTTACTGCAGTCACTAGAGAAGATACATGTACTTTCTTACATCAGATGAATCATCATCAGTGCTTGACACTATAATTACACATTATTCAGTACACATCTTACTGAGGAGTCCATTACTGTCATGTGGTGACTGGTTCCTCTGACCAAATCTATCACCTGCCTACACCAATGTCCCAGACTGCATGGAAGGATGAAATCCATGGTTGCAACTGATAAGTTAGAAGTACGACAAGGTTGAACTTGTGTGTTTTAGCATCTGTATCAGTCTGTGACAGTGCATGCTGCAAGGTCCTCATGGGGATTATTCATGAAAGAAAGGAAAGGAATGCAAATTCTCTTTTTCCATCATTTTTTTGCAGTGGGGACAGCAGGTAAAAGGGTGAAAGGGAAAGAGAAGAAAATGGTAAGGGGAAAAAACCCCACAAAATTCAGGCATGGCTTTCTTTAATGAACAAAAACAAGAAAAGGGGAATCCTGTGCTCATATTCCATATAAATTTTGTTCAAGGGGGTGTAAGAAGTGACTCCTCAGAAAAACCAAACCAAAAACCATTTAAAACACCTCTCTTGCAACCCTGCAGAAACTCCCAGAGAAATGATCATGTCCAGGGTACGATTAAGGGATGTCATCACATATGTCACACAGTGACACAAGGCATCTGAACTGCTTGTTCTGGTCCCAGCTTGGAGCTCCTCTCAGAGCCACTGTATCTCTGTCTACTGCACAACAGGCAGAAGCATTGCCACAGTCCTCCAAGCGCTCTACTAAAAAAAAAAATAAACCGCATTTCTGTTCTGGGTATTTCTTTTCCCCTTCTGCAGGCATGTCCTGAAAGAGCCATGTAAGGTAAGTTATGAGGGCAGTCACACAGTTAATCTTGGGTCAATATGTTCTTAAGAGGAGAAACAACACCTCTGTTGTAAATTTATGAATGTGCAAACACCAGACTCTATCCTGCCAGGTCTCAAATTGACAACGTCAGCATTAATAATTACCTAGGCTTCAGCACATGGAAATAGTCACATGAAAGTCAATCCCCATTCATAAATCTTCACTGTAAGAATGCTTAATACTCCCTTATATAATTTTTTTCCATGCATAAATCTCCCATGCTAAATTTTTGTATGTGATAAATCTGGCACAGAAATACATGAAAGTTCCTGTACAGTGATCTCTAATCATACTATGATATCCCTTACAGAAGCTGTGGGTAATGGCAAATAACTCATCTACATATTTTTAAGGTGAAACTGCATAATAATGTAAGGATGTTTCTAAGTCAACATACATTGCCTGAATGCTGAAATCAGGCCATTTAAAATTATGTTGATGCAGTTAGATATTTGCATCGAAATTTGAATCATGACAGCTTTTACTGCTGTGTAACTAAATAGTTTGTTTGATTTCCTTTTATCCTTCCATAAAGATTTATCTGTGGCTTGGAAAGGAACCTGATTTTTTTAGGGTAAAGCAACAAACATTCTACTGCTACAAGTATTCAGGCATGGATTTTAGGAAAACTGCAGTGTCCAGTATGTCCTACAGGCAGGAGATATTTCCACCACAGAAATGAAACAGAGTAATTACATACTCTGTTGGATGCACCTTGTTTTCTCCCCAAGGGACTTACATCTGCACACACCATGCTTTCTGTTAGGCTGTGGTCTGTAACTTTTGTGGCAAACCTCTGTACCTGTGGAGAGCCTTTGAAAGGCCATATTCCCTGGGATCACCAAATGTGTAAAGCTCCCCAGACTATAGCTCATCATATTTATGCTCAATTTACTAGTAAATGCTCATGAAGCTATACTAAAAAGACACGAATGGCTAGTGCTTTCCGTCAGTGCCAGTAGTACAAAGAATATGAATGTTGCCTTGGACACAAGCCCTTAACTAAAATTTGTTTCTTAGTTGCCTTGGTCTCACCAACATGGAGGGGCTGATGTGGCATGTGAAGTTCAAGGGCAGCCTGGGCAGCAGCAACCATGGAATGGAGAAGTTCAAAATCCTCAGGGCAGTGAGGAGGGCATACAGCAAGCTCACTGCCCTGGACTTTAGGAGAGCAGACTTCAGCCTCTTCAGAGATATGCTTGGTAGAGTACCATGAGATAAAACCCTGGAAGGAAGAGGGGCCCAAGAAAGGTGGTTCATATTCAAAGATCACCTCTTCTAAGCTCAGGAGTGATGCATCCCAACAAAGAAAAGCCAGGCAGAAATGCCAGGAGGCCTGTGTGGATGAACAAAGTACTCATGGACAAACTCAAGAAGGAAGCCTACAGAAGGTGGAAGTGAGGACAGGTAGCCTGGGAGGAATACACAGAGAATGAGCAGCCAGGGGTCAAGTTAGGAAAGCTAAACCCCCTGACAGAATTAAATCTGGCCAGGGATGTCAAGAGCAATAGAAAACCTGTTATAAGTACATTGGTGAACAAAAGAAAGACTAGGGAAAATGTGGGCCCTCTTTGGAAGGAAACAATACCCGGTTATCCAGGACATGGAGAAGCTGAGGTATTCAGTGACACTTTTGCCTGTCTTCACTGGCAAGTGCTCCTGCCACACTGCCTGAGTCACAGGAGGTAAAGGCAGGGACTGGGAGAATGAAAAACCATCCACTGCAGGAGAACAGGTTTGAGAATATTTAAGAAACCTGAAGGTGCACAACTGCACAGGACCTGATGGGCATCCATGTGTCCTGAAGGAGTTGGTGGAGGAAGTGGCTAAGCCATTATCCATCATTTGAAAACTCATGGCAGTCCAGTGAAGTTCCCTGTGACTGCAAATGGGGAAGCTTAACACTTCTAAAAATGAAAAAAAACCCAAGGAAGACCCAAGAACTACAGGCCGGTCAGTCTCATCTCTGTGCCCTCCAAAATCCTGGAGCAGATCACCCTGGAAACCAAACTAAAGCACACAGAAAACAAGGAGGTTGTTGGTGACAGCCAGCACAGCTTCACAAAGGGCAAATCATGCCTGACAAATCTGGTGGCCTCCTACAATGGACTTACAGCACTGGTGGATAATGGACTGTCATCTGCCCGGGCTTGTGTAAAACATTTGATAGTTCCATGCACATCCTTGACTTTAAAATTGAGAGACCCGGATTTGGCAGGTGAACCACTCAGTGGATAAGGAATTGACTGAATGGTCTCACTCAAAGAGTTGTGGTCAGTGGCTCAGTGTCCTGGTGGAGAGGTGTGATGAGTGGTGCCCCTCAGGGGTCAGTATTGGGACCAGTTTTATTGAACATCTTTGTCAGGGACACGGACAGTGGGATTAGGTGCACTATCAGCAACTTGGCTGATGACACCAAGCTGATGGAGCAGGTCCAGAGGAGGGCCACAGAGATGACCGGAAGGCTGCAACACCTCTCCTTTGTGGAAAGGATGAGAGATTTGGCGTTGTTCAACCTGGAGAAGACTCCGGGGAGGCCTTAAGCAATTTTCAGTACCTAAAGGGGCCTACAAGAGAATTGGAGAGGAACTTTTACAAGGGTGTGTAGTTATAGGACATGAGGGAATGGCTTCAAATGGAAAGATGGCAGGTTTAGATTAGCTATCAGGAAGAACTTCATTACTGTGAGGGTGGTGAGACACTGGCACAGGTTGTCCAGGGAAGCTGTGGATGTTCCATCCCTGGAAGTGTTCAAGGCCAGGTTGGATGGGGCTTTGACCAACTTAGTCTAGTGGAAGGTGTTCCTCCCCATGGCAGGGGGGTTGAAACCAGGTGATCTTTAAGGTCCCTTTGAAGCCAAATCAGTCTATGATTCGATGATTCTTAGTAGCTTAGGCAGTCCAGTGAACTGGGCAAAGAAAAACAGAAAAGAAAAGGACTTTTTTCTGTATTCCTACTGCTGTTTTCTACAGATGGGTGCAAGTTTGTAATTGTGTTGCACTCATTATCTTGCAATAAAAGTATAGTATTGTATTTACGCTTCCCTGTACCAGTCTTTCAGCTGTGGATTTTTATAGAAAAAAAACCCCAGTAGATTGTATCTCACTTTAAAATCAACATCAAAGCAACTATAAATGAAACAATAATGGTGAGGCTTAAACAATGAATTAAAAAGAATACATGTAACTTTATCACTGTTTTTATTACAAAACTGTTGCACTCTAGCCTGTGCATTATAAAAAAATCCTGTCACTGTAAATGATACTTTGCTGCTAATACTAAAATCCATGGTTTAGTTCAAAGATTAGGTCAGTTTACAATATTATGAGTCTTATTTTTCAGTGATAGACTTTTAGAGTTCTTCCAAAAGTTATGCAGATTTTTTCCTTGACTTGTTACTACCTGTCTCCACAAAAAAGGCGGATGCTTTCAATGAATTTTACAGAATATCACCTATGAAATTCTCCCAGCAGTAGTGGTTTTCCAATAATATGTTAATATTTGGTATTGTTCTACTGAAGAAGAGGCAATTAGACATACTAGTGACTTTCTAAATACTTTTTCTCCATGAGTGTCTGTACCTACATCATGGATAAAAGCACATAAAAGTCTAAATAAGATAGATAATCCCTCCCCTAACAACATGGAAATATATCATGTTTCCCAAGCATATCCTCAATCTAAAATGTTGCCAGCCACTTCCTATGCTTTTCCCATTCTATCTCACCCTTACAGACCACAGGCTGAAGACAGATTTCACTTCTTTGCTCACAGAATTCCACGCTTCTTTACAGGGCATGTACTAGAATATATTTGGGGTAAAACATGTGATATGATCATTTGCCTCAGATACTGTCAGTGGGTGGAAACCAGGAGGGGATGACAGAAACCAGCTCTCCAAACCACCAGCTTTGCTGCAGGACCAGCTGGTGTGGATATGTGTCTGGACTGCAGAGACCCAGGTGAGCTGCAACTGCTGGTTTACTTGGGTTATGGCTTGAATGGCACCCCTCTAGAACCCCTGTTCTGATGAGTGTGTGAAGTCTCAGGTCCTGCATGAAGGCTACACTTTACTTAAGAATGACACATTTGCAAACGTTGTGACCACTGAGCATAGGTCATTATTAGGCATAAGTACACCAGATCAGACTGTCAATAACAGCTCTAGAAAAAAGGCCCTGAACTCCCTTTGACCTATGTATGGTCTATGTTGCTCCACAGTATTATGGACTCAACTGTCACATCCATGCTCCAGAAAATTAGTGTCGTTCTTCCTCTGCTCAGCAGTTCTACAAAAGAGAATAGCCCATGCAAATGCTGAAGTTTTCTTGCTTGCTTCAACAATCCATGAGAATCTCATTGACAATATTGATCACATCTGCTTAGAAAAATTGATAAGCCAAAAAAATATTTTACTAAAAGCTATGAAAATTATCACATGAAAAAAATACAATACCTGTTTGTTGTTTTCATTGGTACAATGTAGCCTTTTGAGGGACACAAAGTGTCTTATTTTCCTAGCAACAGAAATAATCACTTGTTACGATATCAAATAGTAAAGAGAGAAGTGAAGTGAAGCACTGCTATTTCCTAAAGCAGAGGTCTCCATGCCTTCAGGAAAACAGATACTAAACCCAAGGACAATGAGATGACTGGGTGACAAGCACTCTGTCGGCATTACAGTGAGGTTTTTGTCTCAGGACACCTGACCCTTTTGCTCCTACAGGAATTCTCCTGTACATCTGGGAGCTGAATTTGGCAATGTGCCCATTCTGAGCTGCAAAGGTGGAAGAACATACATGCACACACACAAACAAGGGGATTGCCCAGCTGCTACATACATGGAGGTTCATGCCAAACTTACAAATTGAGAAATCAGAGAAAATGCCCTAAAAACCAGAAAGCAATAATGTTTTGGACAAGTCAGTTACCCTCCTTGACCTATCACAGGTGTTATCTTCACATGCTGCTGGACAGTGTCTCCTGATTTTCTTCTTGCATAGTAAACTCCTTGCCATTCCTAAGGAAACACACACAATAGAGAGAGAGAGCATCTAAGAATATACAACTTGCTGCCAACTTTTCATTTATTATTGCATAGTCCTTACATAGTAAATTATTAGATTTTATTTCATTGTTGGTTTTTTTTTAATAGTATAAAATTTATTAATAGAGAACAGCACCTTTAACAGGCATTTGCTAACAAAAGGACAACATAACTATGTTTCTCTTATGAGAGAGTATACAATTTTTACAAAGAACTTCATGAATCATCTACTTAGAGGGGTTACAAACATTCTTGCTAGGTACCACCATAAGCAGCAGTGGCTGCAATGCATCCAGAGTTTATCTCCCTTAGCACCAGCAGAAACAAACTCTGTGCTGAGCACAGTTCAGCTTTGAAGTTGTCAGTTGTCAAGTAATATGTATGCTAAATTTAAGAAGTCCTTGACCTAAAGGTGTCCTTTAACTAACCTCAGAGAAGAGAGGTTTTAAAGAGGGAACTACCTGTCAGCAGAGTAGGATGAAGCTGGAAAATGGGTGGAAGACACCTTTGAGCAGTCAGTTGCGAGCTGTTGGGCAGCCCATATAAATGAGGAGGAGCACAGCAGGAGCGGCCTGCAGGTACTGCTAATGAACCAAGGTGAACGGCAAACAGCTCCAGAGAGTGGCTCACAAAGATCATTGCTGGAAGTGACAAAGATTCAAGAACTCCCCAAAGTTCTTGAAGCAAAATGTGAGACAGGAAAAGATGAGAGGTACTTCTGCAATGCATGGGAGATGGGATAAGAGACTGTTGCATGCATTAGGGGAATGTTGCCCATCACTGCAACAACAGGAGTTCACAGTGTCCTGCAGATAGGATCCTAACTGTAGTTAGAAAAACAAACACCACTGGGTGCCAATACATTTTGGTGCTTGGAGTATGCAGTCAGTGAAGGCTCTGCAGTTTGACAGAACAGTTAGATCCTAAAAACAAAGCTAATGAAATCTGCAGTCACTTGTCTGTGACATGGGCTATTTTGTTCCTTAGACATCTGAGGAGCAGAATTCTGGTTAGATATGTGCACTTATAAAGAACACATCTTGTGTTCTTAAACCTAGAGCAATAAGAAATAAAGCAGAATATATAAATAAAAAATAAAGCAGAATCTATAGCAATGAGCTTGTTTAATTTGCTTACCTTTCCTTTTTTAATAAATGTGTTTATGTTGTCTAGAAGATCTGCACAGTTTTTGTCACTTTTAGGTAATTCAGTAAGTTCCTTGCCAATAAGCTCTCCCTTGCGGTACCCCATCATCCGTTCAAAGGCTGGGTTAACATACTGCCAAGACAAAAGTACCTCAGGACAGTATCAAAAGTAACATTCTTAAAGGATAATTACTCATATTAACTATCAGAGTGTGAAAAGTTACATGGTTTAAGCCACAACCACACATCCCTACAATTCAGTGTTTCTCCTATGAAGATACTATGTAATGGTGAAACAGGTTAGTCAAGACACAGAAAGCAACATATAAGCTCCTATCAGAAGGTGCAGAAAGAGAACAAATGCAGGTTTTACATAAACAACATTGCTTTACTGAAAATTATCATCTAAATACAGTTACTGAAGGAAAAGTCTTACTCAGTAGGCATCACTGTGCATCTTCCAAAACTGGGCATTTCATTGCACAAAGTTTTCTAATGGGCAACAAAATTAAAAAACTGAAATAGAACAGGAACTACTGTGCAAAGATCTCTTTGGGTTCTTCTTTTCAAATTCTATAAAATAGTTAACATTTTCCCCCCTACCTGAATGACATGATCTTCACTGGTTATTTCTACAGCTTCCTGACAATGGTCTAATGCTGTAAACACTGCATTACAAGCCCTGAAATTAGCAAATGATTAGCACATTAGTTTTATTGTTAGAACATTTTGTTCACAATAAATACATTGTGAAATTGTACTTATTGGTAGATGAATCACAAAGTAGCAGTTGTTTTGACTAAACCATGTCACTATCTTCATTATGACTTTTTTCAGAACATCCGGCCTCAGACATCCCTGTTATTAACGTGCTTTTACTGCAGATGACATTGTAAAAGTGCTCATAGGCACTGCAGCATCTTAATAGCGTATTTTTATCTACACACATGCTCTGGACAGCAGGAACTAACAATTAGCAGTAAAAACAAAACATTACTGTTACATCAGAAAGTTTTGTGATCATTGAAGATCGGGAATACAAAAATCATCACCGCAGATATACACAAAGTTTTCTACAAGCAAATAGATTGGCACTATCAAAGAAGCTGTAATACAACATAGACAAAACAATCTAAGTCATCTCAAAGTTCTAGTCCAAAAAAATTTTTCCTGCTCCCATATAATAGTGCAGTGACTTGATTTCCATACATTTTGATTTTCAAGGGCCAAAATGGTCTTTGCTCCCTATTTTTTTCAGGACTATCCTTGAACTAATGCATGAAAACAGAAGTCTTACTTCTTGCTACAGAATTTAAATTGCTTATTTTATGATTTACATGGAATTGCATTAACATTAATATAGGCTCCGAGTGCTAGGGGGAAAAAAAAGTGCATCTCAGAATCATAGGATGGTTTGAGTGGAAAGGGACCTTAAAGACCAGTTCTAACTCCCTTGTCATGGGCAGGGGGAGTGCATGCCTTGATAGATGCCTGTACTTCATAATTGATTTGGACTACAGACAAACTAATTATCTTCTATATACCTCTCACTGCAAGGAGCAAAAACACATAAGCATTCTTGTATACAGTTATTATTTAAATTTGCTCCGTGACTGCATAGCAGGGTTTGAATTAGCACCAATGACTAGAGAATTAAGAAATACAGGGCATTGCTACTTCTGGTTATCATGGAAATAACTCAAAACCAAACAGATCCATGAAAAGATACACATAGAAACACAGACATGGGGCTGCATGGATGACGATTTATAGGAAAAAAAGTGTTATATCCAGAAGATGACAGCAGTATTTCAGCACATATAATAAAAGAAGCTCCAATGTAATTTTACAAGAGATTTTCTAGCAGGTCAAGCTGATTCCCAAGTGTGATTTTATGCTGTGTAAAGTAACTAATTTATCTCAGTGACAGGTGCCTGTCTGGTACACTAGCTGCTAACAAATGTCATTGCAAATGTAAACTTTCTGTAAGAAAACACACAGGTATGTTTGCACTATTCAGGCCTTAGATTTTTCATTTCATCTGGCAAGCAAGACAGCAAAATTACAAGCCCATATCCTCTTTGATTAGCACACAGCTATCCAACCAAGTTTCAAGCCAGAAGCAGCTATGTGGAGAAGCAGAGTCCCTGCTAGGAATGCAAGGACACTTCTGACCACTGACATGACACTGCTTTCTTGGACTGGTTCTGCTCTTTCACCATGTTTCTCTTGTGTCTGAACACCTGAAATATCCCAGCTTTAATCATCAACTAACTTTCTTCATTCTCTTCCCTTTCACTTTTACAAAACTGTACAGAAGACCTACTGAGCAATGACAAGTGGGACAGACATACAGTACAACACTTTTTTACCCACTTAGTTAAACCATACCAAAGGAAAAAAAATGTAACTGAATAGCATTACCAAACACCAGTTCTATTTAGTTTTTAATGGCAACCACCAAATAAGGCAGAGTTAGGGGGAAGACATCAGCTTCTCCAGGCTAAAAATACAGGTTTTCAGAAAGTTTATCTTTAAAAAGGCTACCTCATACCTCCAGTTTTTCGTACAAAAGTTGCCTATTACTTGTGCTTGTTAGATGACAAGGTTTAGCTGCTTAGCTATTGTGGGCCTGTATCTGTTAAACTCTTCATTATTTTGGAACTGCATCTGGTAGTGGCAGTAGCAAACTTCTCTTTTCATAGTATTTTGCAATGTTGCCAAAGGTTCCCAAAACAGTCACATTCAGAGGTGATGCAGATGCACAAAATTATATATAATAAACATTATCAATATAAAAAAGACATGATAACATAGGATTAATTTTATATTTATTATTTACATAAATTGAAATTAAGTAGGCTCACAGTTTATGTAACTCCATTCAAGAGGGCAAGAGCAAGCAGAATTACTGCTGTTTCCATAAACAATATGGATGAAAGAACTGTCAGTAATTGAAATGCCATTGGGAACGGACATTGTTTCCTTCCAATTTTAATGAACATTGAGATTTTTTGGGTGATGGCTACAAATGAACTTACAAAAAAATATGACAGCCAATATGAATCATGTTCCCTGTGTTGGAGTTCTAATTATTTGCACTCAAAATTAATACTACTTATGTAGAGATGCACAAAACATATTTGGATACTGTTCTTGAAACATAAAATACAAGTGCTGTGTGTATGAATGACAGCTTAATCTTTCCACATAAAATGGATGTTTCTGATCTGTGCTGACTGGATTCAGAAGACACTTTTTTAACCTTGCATTTGAAGCTAACAGTGAATCCAGTCAGGGCCACCACAACTAATAATTAACTCCTAAAATTTAACTTCTAAAATGTCATAGCTATTTTATTTTCCTGATGAGTTTTAGAAAAAAACTATTGAATTTGTGAAAGCCTGAATTAGATTTTTTTTTCCCTGAAAATTTTATTGTAATTGCATGAACATGCAACCACTTGAAATGTGAAGTCACTTAGGGATCAGTTTGCAAAGAAAATCTTATAAAATCTACTTCTTAAACAGAGACACTGAAACCTGTGGAAAAGTGATAGTATTTTCTGTTGATGGACTTGAAGACACACAGAAAATGACCCCTTCTCTGCATTACACTCAACTTCAAGGGCTTTTTCTTTTGTATAGTTGCATTGCAAAATACCTACATGCATGCACCTACAATAAATATAAAATTAGTCACATTAAAGAAAAAGTGATAGGGGAGTGAAAGTTATTTAATTTCCCATTAGGATAAAAATCTTGGCCTGCGAACTCTTGCCCAAGCAAGAAAATAAAAATTCAAAGCTGAATCAAAATTGCATTCAGCTCAAGCTATCACATATGAAATCTGAGACACATGAGATCAAGAATTACTTTGTGAAGCTTTACCATTATGTAAAACTTGGTAGTTTTCAGACCAAGCTTTCTCAGGGTACTAGTTACTAAGGCACTTAAGTTTGTCCTTTACAAGATAACAGAAGGAGAAAATGTATAACTACAGTCTCTGTACTTAACATACAGATGCAAAGCACACATATGCATAGCTGGGAAGAAGCAGGAAGCAGCCTGATACAATTATTTAGACCAAGAGGTTGATGTTTGTAGTTTCTTACACTTCTACATACCGTAATTTGAACTGAGATCGCACTTCTCCATGTTCTATTTGAACCAGTTCATTGTAACAAGCAGTTATGCTGCTGTTCTCCATGAATTGCTGGAAGACAAATCAAGAGTGTATGAAATAGACTGGAATGGTTTTAAACTGTAATTTCTGTTTCTGCATCTAAAACTCTAACCTTATACAGAGAGCAGTCATGAGGCCAGCAAAGGGCCACAAGGGTGATTAAGCACCTCTCCTGTGAGGAAAGGCTGAGAGAGCTGGGACTGTTCAGCCTGGAGCAGAGAAGGCTGAAGTGGGAAACTCACCGAGGTACATAAACACCTGAAGATGGATTGTAATAAGACAGAGCCAGTCCCTTTCCAGTAGTGCCCAGTGACAGGATCAGAGGCAAGGGGCACAAATAGAAGCACAGGAGATTCTCTCTGAACATCAGGCAACACCTTTGCTTTTTTGGTTTTAGTTCTTTGGGTTTTTCCCCCCACTGGCACTGGTTGCCCAGGGAGGTTATAGAATCTCCATGCTTGGAGATGTTCAAAAGCTGCACGGCATGGTCCTGGGCAACCTGCTTTAGGTGACTCTATGTCAGCGTGGAGGTTGGGCCGGATTACCTACAGAGGTCCCTTCCAACCTCAACCATTCTGTGAGTCTGAGGAAATAAGAAGCTTTCATTGTACCTTTTGTACTAAATAATCATCTGTTCCTCAGGAGTGAGTTCCTAGTTTCTAAGAAAACATGGTTATCTAAGTACAAAACAAGTATAAAAATATGCTAAAATCTCAACTGTGGATTTTCCCATTTGGTTTTAGCAACCCAGTTAGAAACAGAGAATCTAAAAAAACCCAAACACAGTCTGACACAAAACCAGTATTGCCTTGATGTTTCATTTTGAACATCTATTCTTTATTCAGAATGGAAATGGAAAACCTTAGAGACATAAAACATTCNTTAAGTTCACGTGCTTTTGAAAAACATAAAAAAAAAAAAAAATAAAAAAAAAAAAAAAAAAAAAAAAAAAAAAGGAAAAAAGAAAAAAAGAAAAAAAGAAAAAAGAGAAAAACAATTATATTTGGCATTTTCCAATCAAATCTAGTAGCTAAAGCTCAGAAAGTGAAGTAACTTTGCTTCACAAGCAACCTCACTGAGCTGTCACTGTCACTTCAGAAGTGTGGAAAAGTATGTAATGTAAGGAACGTGCTGACAACAGTGAACAAACTTTTACTCCAGACAGGAGAGAATGACCACTCTTTGTCAGGCAAGGTCTTGTTCTTGGTCCTGCTGAAATAATATATGTTATGTTGTCACAGAAGAAGTAGATTATCTGCCTTCAGTTAAAGTTTATTGATCAATCACATTCACTGACTTTATTTGTTACAGGAAATACCCTGTGTTGTCACTAGCTCTCAAAGCACATCTGCATGCAGAGTCAAGACGTAGCATGCAAACCTCTAGGTAACAAAGAATAGCTTTGAAAAAAAATCTGTGCTTCTTTCCTATATAAAAACTGTGGGACCAATGGCTTAATTCAAAGTTGTGAGCAAAACGTAAAAAAGTAAAATTAAAAATAGCTGTTGGCATGGATCTGTTTCACTCCTTAATTTAAAGATCTGAAAGTGTTTCTGTAACTCTCCCTTCACACGTTAAGTGAATGCATGGGAAAACAAAAAGCACAGTATCAAGCTGGCAGAAGCAAAGGTGCAAACAGTGTTGTGTTTTTGCACAATAAACTGCCTGCAAATAAACTTCTCTTCTACAGCACTGCAGACTCAGATTTTCAGTTTTAGGGTGCTCTTTTAAATATTCAAATATATTAGCAGTAAATTTAAGACAATGGAAGAACAAATCTATCAATAATATAAAATTTATCAGTGATGGCAATTTTATTTTATAAACTAGACTTACTAGAATATACTAAGTTTCTTTATAAACTGCATTTTAAAGTAGTGCAGTTTACTGGCAAAATTCAACCACTGCTGTTTACTGACAAAACTCTTGGCACAAATGACTGGCTAAGAACCAAGAAATGCAGCTTATTGTAGTGCTAAACCTGCTCTTAACTGTTGTAGTCTTCTGTAGATACACAGAATCACTTTATTTAAGTTTATAATGCTGATGCCATTCATTTGCTGGCTGACTCAAAGCTGAGAAATCAACTGGGACCTGAAAATAGCAGGAAGTATTTCCTTTTTCTAATCTGCATCTACCGTGACACAAGAAGAGGAAGATCTATTAGCTCTCAAATATCAGATGGCAGATGACAGTGCTTTCTTTTAAAAAAGTTTTATATTTATACAGTACATTTTGATTTAACTTATATCCATAAATTATTTTTTACTTTGTTTTAATTGGAGTCCACTGTTGTTCTACACAGAACTTGACCCAAGTCACTAGAATCACCAGTTAGTAGGAATACATTATTCTTCTTGCTTAGCAATAAATGCTAGGTTTAATATTAAAGAGGTCTTTTATTCCAATCCAGAAAGCTTTAATAGTATCCGATCAACAAGAATCAACATTTGTTTAGAAAAAGAAGTTCAAAATATACAGCAAGGCTGTAATTCAATAACTGCAAACATTAAGATCCCATTTGCTGATTTGAATCATAGCTAAAAATCAGTCAGGAAGCCAAATCACTTATTCAAATTAGTCCATCCCAAATAGGCTATTGCTATTAGATTTATGAGGTTGAGAGGAATAAAGAAATCATTGTAATTTAAGCACTGGATTAATACTAGCATTAATACACAATCAGAAAAGCTCTTCATGATATAGGGGGAAAATCAGAAGACATAATAAAACAGACCTTCTTGAGAAGGAGGCAGAAAAACAAAAAATAAGTAAACAAGAAAAAAAGAAGATGTAAACAGGCATGATTTTCCAAAAATAAATTTCATTTTTGCTCCTGAGGGAGAGATTCCATGCAAATACAATCCTCTATTTGAAGAAGGGTACTTTTAAATCTTTGTGTGGGGTGGTTTTGTCCATTAATGGACTTAGTCCCTGCTGATCCCCATCCAAGCAGAAATAATTCCCACGTCCATACCACTGCAAAAAATAGAATCTTTTACATCATATGTGTTTTAAAGTCTTGAAAATAATTTCAATAGGGAATTATTATATCATGCATGCTCTCTGATAAATTTGGGACAGCAAGAGGAAATGATTAGAGCAGCTGTCAGGTGCAAAAAGATTTTATTTTCATAGGCAGATAGAGACTAAAAGGTGTCTCAGAGCTGCAGAGTATCTCCTGGCTTTACTCAGTACTACACTTACAGCTATAATCCAGCTCACAAAACATATTGCCCTGCATCAGTTTTAAATTAAACACTAGATCTGCGAAGTAATA
>VXBX01009346.1:19787-59416 GCA_013400415.1 Scytalopus superciliaris | reverse complement strand
TTTCCAAATTTCAGAGCACCTACATGCTTTAGAAATGTTTTGTCCTTCAAATCATCTGCTGCCACAATACCCTCACAGGACAGGCAAGATCTAGTATCTCTTCTTTTTGGAGATGATCTGAAAATGGTAATTCTGATGCATGCTCTGCTATATGAACAAACTTGGGCTGAATGTGAGTTAGCTCAGATACTGGACTCAGTATGAGCATATAAGCATGAGATTTTGTATGGTTTAATTCCATTCCTTCCCTGATTTTCCTTATACAGTTCATTGCCCTAACTATAGATATATTTAAGGCAATATATATGTAGTTAATTCTCTCTAACTACAGTGTTCACTGATGTCCTTCTATTGCTTAAGTACATAACCCTCCTTATGAGTGGCTAACTTAAATAATACCACTGATTTATATTACAGTAACATAACATTCATGTCCATCCAAAGCTATTCACACAAAGGCTGGAAGAGAGTAAGCAACCTAGATTTTCAGAGCTGAGAACTCCTGCCTTTCTGTTCTCTCCCACAAAGCTGTTTTCAGAAACAGTATAAACAGTTTTCTTCACTTCTGTTGCCTGTACAGGAGACCCTCTAGCTCTGTCCTGAGAAGAACCAGTGCAAATCAACACAACAGACCTCATGAAAAAACCCAAAACTTCTTCACATCAGGAGCTGGACCAGGTTTGTAGTCTAGAAGAGGAATCCCAGCAGTCTGACACATGCAGAGAGGTCAGGGTGACTAGTCAGCATGCTGCAATATGCAGCACATCAGAGTCTGCTTTTTAGTGCAATCATAAATAAAACCCACACATGGCCCAGTCAGACCACAAGGAGTTAACCTCAGTACTCTTACTATTCTGAAAGGACAATCTCTTATTTCACGTGCTTCTGGAGTACATTGTCAAAAAGAAAAAAAATACTAAATCAACCGCCACTGGTTTCTTAACAATAAATTTTTGACAGAAGAGGATGTATAATTTTCAATTTGAGGAAGTAAAAGTGTCTGTAATTTATGAAGTTACTATATGGTTTCTATATTGCGTGGGCAACTTACACATACCCTGTCAAAGCCTGCATCAAGAAGGGGAAGAACAGAAGTCTCTTCTTGGTCAGCAGATCTACAAATCAAAATCAAAGAATCATTGAATCAGTCAGGTTAGAAAAGACTCTTTAAATCAGAGTCCAACCTTTAGCCCAGCACTGCCAAGCCCACCACTAAACTGCATCCTAAGTGCGACATGTCTTGTAAATACCTCCAGGGTTAGTGATTCCACCACTTCCCTGATCAGCCTCAACTTTCCTTGGCACAACTTGAGGCCCCTTTCTCTTGTCAGATCCCTTGCTACTTGGGAGAAAAGACCCAGCCTCACTCCACTACACTCTCCTTTCAGGCAGCTGTAGGGAGCAATAAGGTCTTACCTTGCTACTTGGGAGAAAAGACCCAGCCTCACTCCACTACACTCTCCTTTCAGGCAGCTGTAGGGAGCAATAAGGTCTTACCCAAGTCTCCTTTTCTCCAGACTAAACATCTCCAGCTCCTTCAGCCACTCCTCATAGGACTTGTGCTCAGCCCCTTCCCCAGCTCTGCCCTTCTCTGTACACATTCCAGCACCCCAATGTCTTTCTTGTAGTGAGGGGCCCAAAACTGGATTTGAGGTTACCTCACCAATGACAAGTACAAGGGGATGAACAGTGCCCCAGTCCTGCTGGCCACACAATTTCTGACACAGGCCAGGATGCCATTGGCCTTCCTGGCCACCTGGGCACACGGCTGGGTCATGTTCAGTCACTGTTGACCAGCACCCATGGCGGTGTCCTTTTTCTCTTGGCAGCTTTTCACCCCTCCTCCCCCAGCCTGTAGTGCTGCCTGGGGTTGTTGTGACCCAAGGGCAGGACCTGGCCTTGTTGAACCTCATACCACTGGCCTCAGCACATCTATGCAGCCTGTAGAGCCTTCCTACCCTCCAGCAGATCAACACTCCCACCCAACTTGGTGCTATCTGCAAACTGATTAAGGGTGCACTCGATCCCCTTGTCCAGATAATCCATAGCAATATTAAACATGACTGGCATATTGTATGGTCACACAACAATTAAAAATTAGACGGTATAATTTTGGCATAGTTATGTAAACATAATGAACTCAGTGAGAACAGTTTTGCATAAAATACATACATAAAATCATACTAGTATGGAAGTTTTTGCTACAGTCTTCTTTTATAGCTATTTGCAGCTATTATTACAGCCTGAGACTTATTCCTACAGCAAACCTGTCAGATCCTCTACAGAAGTCCCTTGTCTCTTCAGACAGTGGATTACAAAAAGAAAGAGGATAAAAGACATTCTGTGATATCCTATGTGAAATAATCTTAAAAAAGTGTTTCTAGGAAAAAGGTGAAGCAAGTTGTAAAATCTTGCTCAGCAGCAAATTTAGTCTATTTTTGAATCTTGGCAGGAATAGTTCTGTTGCCATTCTACTTCCTAATATTTTAGCTGAGCTAGGAAATTAAAAAAAATTACAATGGATTCAGTAGTGTGTAGAGTTCTAACCAGGGTATTTGAAGGTATTTAAGTCAGTAAGAATTCTTCCTGAATACATGGGGTATGAATTACGGAATAATGATTTCAGGGCAACATTCTGGTGAGTTTAACATCAACAGGATTGAAGTTTGTTCCATTACTCAGTTGCCTAAAAACCACAGTGTGTTGTTTGACCTAGTTAATTCCCTTAGAAAGTAATACACAGCTTTCTGGGTTTGGTTTGGTGTGTTTTTGTTTTGTTTTGTTTTCTTTTTCTAACATATCTTTCTAATTTTCTTAGCATACAAACCATTCTGAAGGTGATAGGGGTAATACTAGTCTGCATTAAAGGAAAGTTATCAAATTCTCAAATCAAACATAAAACATCACTAACCCATTTCAGGTGAAAATTAATAAACTTTTTCCCTAATACTTGCTAGTAAGATATTTTGTTATTAGGTAACCATTATGCATAACATTCTTTTAAAGTAAAATAGAAGTCTTTCACAAGCCAACAACACTTACATGCGTGGAACCACAGCAAGTATTACAGTATGCTCTGAGGGCTCTGCGGCACGAATAGACCTGAGGAAACAAAAATTTCTCAGTTACACTCAATGCTTTCTCAGTGTTACTCTGAGTACCTTCACTGGAAATGTAAATGAAAGCCAGGACTGAAAGATACCACTGAGGCTAGAGAATAGGGTATCACACTGCCATCCCCAGTTAGACAAACCATTTTCATTTTGCCATGAGATTCCTCATTTTGCTCCATGCAATGAAGAAGGCAAGAGTTCCTAAAACACAGAGCACAAACAACAGCTTTTCAAACCCACTCTTAGAACCCAGCTAATGTTTGCCTGATGTACTCAACTCATTTGGGGCAGACTGTTCTGAATGCATGAGCTGAGAAATGCAACACATTTTCAATACTCATTAGCTAATTTAAACAAGAATCTCTAACACTTCGCATATTTACCACTGTCCTCCTAGACACTGTAAACTTTTCCTTAGAGGGTAGGAAGTACTTTTGAAGCATGCAAGTAAGAAGAGTAGGTATAGAAAATTATGATAGACTATAATTTATTAAATGCTGAATAAAAAAGATTTGCCACCTTGTATAGTATTGGGAAACTGAAAAAATATGACCAACTATCAAAAGAACACTCCATTCACTTTTTGCTGGTGAAAGACAACTTTTTCCACTCATATCACACTGTTCTGAATAAACAGTCTTTATATTTATTTGTAGGTCTTTTAGAAACACATCACCACAAGTATTTGAGCATTAAAAGGCACCTTGTGATAAACACTGCAAATTTCAGGTCATGGTAGACTAGAAGTATAGTATTCTTCAGTGTATTTTAGCAAAGAATCCCAGCACTAAGCACTTGCAATCTTAATGCTGCTTAGACAGAATCATGTGAACCAGAAGACTGATGCAAACTTTTGCAAAGAACTGGCAGGGCCTGACATAGTGGACAAACATGTTCCTTTCAAGTCTGCAGCTTCATTTTTGCTGCAGCACTAAGCCAGGGAAGAAGCAGACATAGACAGCAGGAAATAATTTTACAGCTCTGGCTTACGCTCTGCTATAAGTTCATAACCTAAAGACAATTCTACAATTCAGCTTTGCCACAAGTGTTGTTCTCACACTGCTGTTCTCCAACAGATGCATGCAAACCTCCTTGTCTCAGTCCCCAAACTTCCATTTTATTATAATTTTGGGTGTCCATTTTTTGTTTGTTGTTTCTTTTTTTTTTTCCCTATTTTTGTTTTAAAATTAGGAGGTTTGGTTTTGTACAATACATTTTGAAGTTCAAGAGAAGCATAGGGTCCTTTAAAGTTACCTGCAGATGTCTTCTGCATCAAAATATCTGGAGTTCCTGTGATCTATAACAATTATTTCCTGGTGCTTATCAAGAAAACATTCAAGCGCTGACTCTGGAGTCCAGGCAATATTGCACCTGTATCCAGCTCTGTCACAAGCCCACCAGAAACCATTGCTTTGGTTGTCTTCTTTTGCAAAGACCAACAGAACCTGCAAAGGATGCAAAACAGCAGCACCACATTAAACATACAAAGCAGTCCTCTGCATGGTGCAAATCTTAACAAACACTTCTGCTCTATGAAAGATTGAGTTTGAAAGTAGGAAGCTTGAACCACAGGTTGTAAAGCAACTGATGCAGTAGTACAGCTTTCTAAATGAACAGAGTGGTCATCAATAGATAATCGATAGTTAACTGCCTAGGTTTGATTTTTAGGGCAAAACCAGCTTGTCAGATGATGATTCTTTCCTATGTCCTCTTCCAATTCATTCAGCAACCACCCAGTGCTCAAATACCACTGCCACTCCCACCAGGCCATCCCAGCTACACGCACTTTTGCTTGTAATGAACTTTCTGAAATGCAACTAATTTTCACTTCTCCCTGAAGATAGTGGCAAACAGTAAACATGGCACAGTTTTATTTGTAACCAGTATTATTTCAAAACTGAAAAGAACAACTGCCAAGCAGGTATGGACAGGATTGGGTAGGGGGAAAAACATTCAAACATAACAATTTTTTACCCAATAAATTGTCTCAAATAGTCCCTAAATATCTGAGGTAATTCTGACAATTTCAACTGAACACTGAAGGAACTGCTCACACAAAATCGGGTAGGATGTGTACTGAGGGGCTATTCTGAAAACCAAAGAGATGCTGTAGGAAGCCTGTTTGCTAAGTGACACAGAGAACCATATTTCTGTGCTTCTCATGTGAAAGAAATTGTTTTTAGGAGAGAATAAATTTTTCATCCTTGCTCTATAATACATATATTATGAGTGCACAATTTATTCAGCTAAGAACACAAGTCACCAGACATTCCCCATTACAATTTGCATTTATTTACCACAGCAACTGATAACTAACCGTGCTATCCTGTGTGTCAGATGAAGAAAAGGGCTAATTTAGTGCAAATATGCTGTGAAGAAGAAGGCCTCAAAAAGTCAAATGTTTATCCACAGCTATTCAAATTGCAAAGAAAGGCAGCAGCCAGAGAATAATCATATATAAAGCAAAATCCTGTTCATTTCATAAACAAGTCATCCCCTGACTTCCCTGAAACAACCCGTCTGTGAAAAACATGTCAAAAATTTCCTCCAAATGCCCTTAAGAAAGGTCAATAACCTTTCGTCTGTGCTGCTTTATGCAGCTGTGGTGTCAGCACATGAATTTCAACACCATCAGTCTAGAAGCTAGAAAAGATGACCATAGTTTTCCTCTTATTTTGAGGTGTCTGGATTGCTGAATTCTAAACAATAAAAAAAATCATTCAGTGTTACTGTGACAGGACAAACAGTCAAGGTTTCATTAAACAGTGGAAGAAAATTATATGCTCAGAATTTCCATAAATATTAAGAAATAACTTAAGAAATTCAATTTATTAGAAAGAGTTTTGATTGCAGCTGGCAATAAATAGGTTTAATTTACTGACACAAACATCCAAGGTAACTGTTGTCACTCTGCCTAATCCCTGATTTTTTTTCTGGCCATTAAAGTGTTGGAAAGCACGATGTGGCCAAGCTGCAGACTTTGTGTCTCTACTCAGATGCTTCTGAGTACCTTCCGTTTGGTTCCAACTGCCATCAGTTTTATTTTGTTCCTACTTTGAAACAATATGGTTCAGAAAAACTGGGGGTGGCAGTGTGTGCATTTTTTGATACGATTTTTTGATATGATTTTTAAAATGCTTCTCTCAGCTCTCCCAGTTTGGACATAAAAGATTGCAAAATGCAATCATTTACCAGCTGTAAAAAAATATAACTTAATTAAAACACCAAATCTCTCACTGGTAGCTCATTATCAGTGTGGAAATCCTTCTGAGAATACTAACTTTAAACCTTGTTTTAAAGTGGTGCTACTAATATGCTTTCTCATTAACATTTGTATGAAACTTACTATAAATTACCAAAACATAATGTAACTAGAAGTATATTGTAAGATACTCTCTCAAAGTCAAGATAAAAATATAACAATCCATATAAACAACACAATCAAAGAAATGCTTGAATATGATCTATGTTCCTGGGCAAAAAAACCCACATGTAGTTATTTTTTGCCACATAATTTGCCAACAAGGCCGTAAAAATCAGTGCTTCCCTAGTTTAGCAGCACCATGAACTTTCTCGATGGAGACCTTTACCATTTTGGTGATGCACTTTTTTACCCTCTTTCTAAGTATTTGCTTCACACAACTATTGCACATCCTGTTTCCAGTTTATCATACAAATATGGAAACGGACAGAAATTTGCTGTAAAGTGCTTGAAATAAAACAAAGGACACCAGCTGAGGACAATAGGGTACCAAAAAGAAACAGAAAATTACAGCAACTTCAGAAGTTAATTATTTTCAAATCATCATATCCCAGCAAGGGACTTTTAGGGTGGAAAAGACAGAATTAAGTTATGGAGGAGCTCTTCTACACTGAAAATTGGCCTGCAGGAGCAGTAAAATGATGTGCATCGACACGCTTAATTTGCAGCTTTTCAGAGAATATCACAATCATCAGAACAGAAATGGACTTTGATGTTAATGCTGCAAAAGACATTATTGCAAATGAATGTCCTAAAAGGTGAGAAAATGCACCACTTGAATAGGAACACATCCAAACCTTTATCAGCCCTGGTAAGCACTTCTACAACAGGATACATCTTTTTCAAACGCATTAAATGTTTACAAAAACCACCTATCTCCTCTGTCCTCTGGAGAAAGCACATTTATATGTACTTTTATCATGGTCGTTTCTAAGATCTTGGAATCCAACCATTCCTATTTCCAAGTCTTGGTACAAAATCGGGGCAGATGTGCAAGCTGTATGTGGGATGCTTGGAGGGTTGGAGCTGATTGGTTTACTTTGCACTCTTCCCCCTGCCTCTAAAGGCCAGCAGCACCTGCGTCACGATCCAGTATAAACCAAACCAGGTTTTTCCTCCAACATACATGGTCATGAAGTCCCATGAGGAATCTGTTAAGTGGTTTATGGCAGGTCACAGTCACAAGTAAGGTCACCTCTCAGACAAAAAATGTGTGCCATTTCAAGGTTGGCATTGGTGTCCCATAACAGCATAAAACACATCCCAGAATAAAAACAACTTTGCTAAGACAATTCCCAGTGGCAACTGTTTTAACAAACTGAACTTACTTCTCAGACAATTGTAAACATTATTAATCATCCACAAATAGACATTTAAAATGTGATATTCAGTAGCTGTTTGCACTGCACAGAGAAATACGTAGTTGCAAGATGGAATAAAAGATTAGCACATACTTCTTAAATGTGTGGATGTGTGCAATACTTGCCAAATTACCTGAAGCAATGTGGCTTGTTCCACAAACAAAGGAGATGGGTTTACATAAAGTGTTTTACCTGTACTGTAAATAAGTTAGCATATAGCAATGTTTTTGAGGGAAAGTTTTCAGTTAATGATTTTACTTAAAGAATGGTTTCTGCTTTACTTAAGACAGAAGTTTTGCACAGATTCTCACTTGTATAATGTAGGGACAAAATAACACCCGCACTGGTAAGATACCAAGAAGAACGTCAGTTTTAAACACAAAACAAACCCCACTTTCCTTTCTTATATGAAAAGTCTTCACTTGTAACAGCTAACATTGATATGATACTTCCAATTTCTACAAAGCAATATCCTGACATAAGCTCTGAGAGTATTTGTACTTGCTAAAGGTCTACTTGACCATCTTTCTGAAAATGCTCATGATTTACAGAACATTCTTCTGTGAAGAGTTTCACAATTGTACATTGAAATTGCTTGCAAAACCAAAGACTGTTCTATTGCTGAAGCCACTATTCCATCTCATTACAGTATCAATAAATAGTTTCATCAGATCGAGTCACAATAAGAAGCTTAATGCAGACATAAAAAAGTAAAGCTTTATGATGCATATACACATGATTTAGTTTCCCTGGGAATGCATTTTTTTCCACACAAAGGTTTTTCACAGAAAAGGTGACTGATGACTAAATGTCTCTGTATTTTACAGAATTAAGTGACCCCAAAGATAATTAAAATTAATTATGCATCACTAGAACAATGTTACAGGCTAAAATTATTTAATTACCTATAATCTGAGAGTTCCAACACCCACAATAAGCTAAAAAAAAGAAAATAACACTTGACTATCACAGGAACAAAACCTACAGAAAAAGAAACAAGTATGGGTGAGAGCTGTTGCTCCTTAAGCTGAAGTTCAACCTATTTTGTTGGAGGAGATGTGATTTCTTCTGTTGGTGATCTGTAGAAGCACAGTTCTCTGTCCTGCTACAGTTCTCTGTCCTGTTGTGCAAAACCCAGAAAAAAGGACATGAATCTAAACTCCATGAAGCTCTCTGCTTTGGTATATCAGAACAGAGCAGGTTTTAATATCCACAAAGGAAGCTCTTTCCCCTATTAATGCACATATAAGAGGTATGATGGGATGCTAATGGAAATCTAAGCATCTTGTTTACCAAATCAATTTACTTGTAGATCTCTTCTCAAGCAATCAGATACAGCAAAACACCCATTACCCAACTCACAGTCCTTGTACAAGTGAAAAGAAAATATGATACTTAACTATACCTATTAATGCTGAATTGACTGTATCAAGAAAATGAAGGAACATCTTACCTGAATTGGGTATTGTGTCAGTCTCATGGACCCAACTTGTACTTCTGTGATTGAAGCCTGTCAAAGAAGAGAAGTGCAGATAATTTTTTCAGACTGGTTCTTAACTAGATAGCACTTTACATGCAAGAAGGAAAGATCGAACAGAACCACGAAATATTCTCAAAGGTAGGCTGGCATATGACTAGCAGCCTTAATTTAGTTGCTTTGAAGTCTCTCTTACATCATCTTTACCAAACTCCTGATTTTGCTTTATTTTCCTGTAAGTTAGATATTGTAAGTTTTCAAACAAGGAAACAAGAAATACCACTTCCTTTCACTTCTCTCCCCAACAGAGTACTTTGGTTACATAGAAGAACTTGTCTGTTGCTTAAGACTACAGCAAGTCATTTATTTCTGGTCAAAATTTGCCCTATTCATTTGAATGTAATATAGAACTTGCATAAAAAGTCTTATGACACATGCTACACAACAATGTTGTAATGGGTTTAATTAGAAAAGAAGTGACTTTTCAGACATGGGAACCTGTTTGAGTTCCAACTTTAAAGTTTCTTCTCAGAACCATAACCTTCAGTTTTCAGGTAAAAACATCACTACTATGTGAGCCATAACGTTTTCAGAAGACATGAGAGCACATCATAATTTAAACTGGCAAGGAAGCCAGTAGATGTAGGCTGTGGCTGCTTTGTTTGTTCTATTTCCTAGGAGCTGGCCTACCTTAATACTTTTTGTGTCTTGATATATTTCAATACACTTCTCCTGCACACTATTGATTTGTTTCACTTCAGACCATTAGCTACAGAAGGTTGTTAAGCAACAGAAGAATACATATATACTCCCACAGATGCACATACTTAAGGAAAAGAGCCTTTGAACCTTTAAAATGTTGTTCCCCTCATGCATACAGAGATGCCCAAAAAGGGCAGATTCTTACCTTCCCGGTTAGCAGTTACTCCAGGTGCCTGGAGTAGGCGAGTTAAAGCAATAACCCTGCAAGACATGTATTTTGACCAAAACCCTAATTGTAGACAGATTCCCAGGGCAATTTCCTGACATATAAGAATCCTGGAGCCTTATTTCTGTGGCATTTTTCTCTGTGGTGCTCATTAGTTCGAGCCTTTTATACAGGCAATACTTAATCCTTTAAAAATGTATTTTTCAAAGGAATATGTATAAACATTCAAAATGGATAAAGTTACCAGTATTTAACATTTTTCTTTAGAGAATGCAATGCTGTGTTAAGTACTAACAGCCTTGCCTACATGTCAGACAGTGGCATTATGTACAGCTATGACTGACACGTTGGACTTTCACGCACCACCGCGCATCGATTCTTCTCAGCCCAACAACATACGTCAGAAGGTGGTAATGGGCAGTACTCCAAAGGATTAAACTACAAAGCCTGCCACTGTTTTCCAAAGCAAAAGCTGCCCCCAATATAAGTGTAGTTAACCTCTCCCTTTCTCACAGAAAAACTTCACTTCCCACTTGAGCTCCTGCTGCAGCTCAGTGCCAGCAAGTGTATCTGAACAGAAATGGAAGTCAGCACTCCTCATCAACCATGAGTTTAGAGTAAGGTTAGAGAAACAGTTCTCTAAAAGCTCCCAACCCTTCTGCCCTTGCAACCAGAAGAGAAAACCAGCACATTCACACTCCAATGGTTCTATATAGGAAGCTCTTCAATACATTTTTTACCATGATTTACTTTGCTTAAAAAAAAAAAAAATGTTTAGACAAATCTGTAAGACTACACAACAGACCTGGGTCAGTTCCAGAGCAAAAGCTTCTTTTTTTGACAATGCACACCTCAAACTGTCCCAGAACATGTGAATCAAGAGGCTGGGATTTTTCAACCAGAGAAGAACACAGACACACCCATGTATGTTAGGGCACAGATATTTATTATCCATTTATCAATTCTAGGGAAATACTAGGAAATACACATTGTAAATGAATGCCTTTCACTTTCTACCACTTCTAAGGACATCGAGCTTTAGTCACTCCAAAAATGGAATAACTGTCTCCAAGATACAGATCGATGAAGGCGAGACTATCAAATCCTTTACAGAGATTACTTTATAGATTAGCCACTTTTCTTACCCTGTTTATTGTAAAACAACAACAACAGAACAATCCACTCACTCAGACTCTAACTGAGAGTTTTCCTCCCTGCTGCTTCTGTGTCAGCCTCATGAATAGAAAATACTAGACTAGAGGAACATAAAAATGAGGGTCTTTCTCTCTCTTCCTTCCTTCCTTCCAGTTTCAGAGTGTTCCTGCCTTTGCTAACAGCAGGAAAGTTTGATGAAAATTAGAAAATCTGAGACCTCTGATGTAGGTGAACTTGTCCCTGTCCTGCTCTGTGCAGACATGATAGGGTCAGAACCACACAGGGATGCCGAAGCTGTTATATATGAAAAATTGCCATGCATAGCCTTTTAAGTCTCCAAAATGCCTAACCTCATTACTTATACAATGCATGGAAACAGATGGAACAGTCAAATTAAGACTGGTAATGAACCTGAGTATGGGAAGGATAAATAAACCTTTTTCATCACATACAGTGAAAAGCACATCTGAAATCCTCCTTCCTGTTCTGAGTTTTGTTTTACAAACTGAATCAGATCATTGGATTTATATGCCCAAATAACAGTGGGTATAAGTGATTGACTCTTTCTTTTTCAAAACTCAGCTACAGGATGCAGCAAGAATAATGACATGTGCCTGGTCTTTCCAAATGTCCTACAGATCTCTCATTGGCCTGAAGGAACAAAGTCCACATTTTCTGAACTCCCAGAAGAATCTGACCATGTGGTCATTGCATATTAGTGATACCAAGACCATACCTCTGTTCATTTCCTCATTTAAGTGAATATCACATTGCTTATAATTTCCAATTTAAATAAAGTTCTCATTACTTGATTGACTGCCAGGAAGGACTGCTAATAGATCTGGGACCTAAATCAATTACTGTAGTAGCTCATAACAGACTTTTCTGGTAAAACATGCAGAGACAAGCCTGATTCCAAAGAGGTCGGTGAGCAAATTACCAATTTTAGGTGAACAGAGGAATGGACATAGTGTTGGAAGCAAAGAAATTAAAAATAGACTAACCATCTGGAAATAATAAAAACCTTAAAACAGTGAAAAAAATTTTGTTTTAACATTTTAAAAAGCCCACTATTATTCCCAGGATCATTATAATATTCAAAGCAATCTCCACAGGAGTCAGCTACTAATCAAATAACTACACAAAATCAATGGCACTTTCTTAACTCTTACACTTTTGTGTAACTCAGTGATCATCAATTACCTTGCTACCATAGCAGTGCCATTAAACAAAATGCACTTACTACTTCATTAAATTTCCACCATTCTAAATTATCAGTACAAAAATCTTTATCCTCTTATGCCTGCAGACTTACAGCCCCTGTAGTTTATGTATCAGTAATTACCAACACGCCACTGTAATTAGTGTTGACTAATTACCACAGCAAAAGCTTGCATAATTCTGTGCTGCTCCAGAGTAACAACTGCAGCCAGAACCAGCCCAGTGGAGAAGCAAAGGTGTTGGTGAGTTCAGGCTCCTGAAAAGACTCAGGATGGATGTGCCAGTTGAGAAGCATCACAGAGGTGCCAAGGTCTCTTCGGACACCATTTTGCCCTGAAGGCTCCTTCCCCCTGCCCTCTGTATCTTTTTTCCCTTTAGTCACTCTCACATTGGTGCATCCCTTCCTTCACCTTTGTGGTATGTTTACAGACCTGTGTTCCTTTGGATTAGCAAGTGAGTAACAGGACCCATTTTTCAGCTTAGCTTTCACCACACCCTTGTGTTCCTCTGGCTACATCTCCCGGTCTTTACTAGGGTTCATCTGCACTTCCCTCCAGTTCAATTCCCCTATCCACACAGCTGGTGAGAGCTGACACCTCAGCATGTCCTTTGGCCATCACTATTTCTGTATTCTATTGTACTGCTATTTTCAACCTCGAACCCCTGTGGTTTTTTGTTGTTGCTGTTGTTTTTGGGGGGCGGTTTTGTTGGTTTTTTGGGGTTTTTTTCCTTGCCAAATTACAGTCCTGAAAAGAATTACAACCATGTGTGACATCAACACTGGACTTAGCCTTTCTTGAAATCCCTTATGAGACACAGGACACAGAGCTGTTCTCCAACACCCCTGGCTTAGAGCTGGTGTCCTGTTCCTCTGCCTGCTACAGCACACCTGACCAGGGTGCCCAGCTCCTCTTCCACTGTTCAGCAAAGTTACACTCCTCTGTTCTTCCCCTTCTTTTCTTTGTCTTGCCTTCCTTAGCTGAATTATATCCCAGTCTTGCTCCTCTTTTACTTTTTTGTCACTTCTGGTCCTTTCAACTCCAAGCCACTGGCATTTTTCTATAGTTTAACACTTGGCTACTCCTTCTCTCTGCAGTCTCCTCATGTTTCTTTTTCAGCTTCAACTATTACAGAGAGTATAATTTGATCTGTTTAGAAATTTGTGTGTATTAAAGAAGGGACAGATTCACAGGAGAAAACTGATCAGCTCTTTTCACCTCTGCATCAAAAAGCTAAATGATAAGTTGTCAAAGGCTAGGAGACAGTAGCATGAATCAGTACATACTCATACTGCTGGAGAGTTGGTCCTGGACTAGATGGCTTTTGGCCCGACCTCTGTGATTTTTTCAGACACCACCTTTCCCTGCCTCATTCATCTGATCAGCTGCCTCTGTTTACCCTCTCCACCTGCCAGTACAGCCACTCTCTTTTGGGAAGCACTGCTCTCTGCCACCTCCGTTGTCAAAATCCCTTGGTTCCTCCTTTTAGTTTTGTTTTTGTTTTTGTTTTTTTTTTTTCCTGTCAAATTCTCCTTGCTTTAGTTTAGCTTTTGCGTCTGCGTCCCTAGCTGCTCCTGCCCTTCATTTTCTTGGCTCCCACTAGAGGGCTGCCAACTCATTGTGCTCCACAAGCTGCTGCCCTCATGCTAGCAGGCTGCCACCTTTCCAAGGAGTCCAGAGGAGCATCACATAGCTGGATAGCTCAACTGTGAGGTTGATGCAAGGTCATGCTATTTTATTTTCCAAAAATAATATATCATTTAGAAGAAATAAGGTTTCATCATTGTTGACTGAGCCACTGCAATCACTGCAATCTCTGCAATCATCTGTAACAGAAGCCTGACCCATCAAATAGATGCAAAATGTCTAAAAAATATGCATATGTATTTTGAAGAGGTAGCCTGTTCACGACCTGTGTCACAACACACACTGAGGCATGCAGCATAAAAGCACGACATACACAGGCAATAAGCTGGACCCCAAATCCACAAAGACATGTAGGTTTGGCAAAGCTCTACTGTACTCTGTACATGCATGTAGGTCAAGGATAGCATTCACAAACCTGTAGCTGGTCCTTCTGCTACTCAAAAGCAACCCCAACTAGGATGAGGCCATCTTGATGCCTCCAGTTAAAGCTATGTCACTGCACACAAGATAATTGAAAATTGACAAGGGAGAGGAACGAAGTCAAGGGGAAGTAGAGCCTTCCTTTCCATGACTACTGTCACCTCTGGGTGATGAAACCAGGCTCCTGTTGCATACTCTCAGCCATGACCTTTGAACTCCTTTTTTTTGCAGTAACCTGTGTCTGAAAAAAAGCCTTAACCTTCTTTCCCACCTACCTCTTCCCCACCAAGCTTACCTTCACGTGGTGAGGGAGCACTCATCTGGGAGAGAAGCATTTGAAATGAAGCATGGCTAGGCATAGGGTATTGTACTCTGAATGCACCAGCCCACTGTCATCCCTGAATTTCCCCCATGCTCTGAGAATACCATCCTAAAATAGGGCTTTCAGGGAACCTGCCACAGAGATGTCTCTGGCTGTTAACTCCACATACTCTTCAGTGTGAGCTATGTGCCAAGACTTCATATCTTAGAGTTAAGATCGGCAGCAGTTCTGGAGATATGCAGAAGTCCCCATAAAAACTTCAAGTAAGGATCAAATGCCTGAAGTTGAATTTCTGTGACTTAAACAGTTGATAACATATTGAATGTTTTTATGTTTAGTTCTCAGAGTCAGCTCCTACAACTGCTTCTGTGCAAAGCTGGAAAAGATCTGTCTGATCAGAATCAGCTTCAGGAAGAGATGTTAAGATTTCTATCTTTCTTCCTCCATTCTCATTTCTCTCTACATGGTTTCCTGGATTGTGTTTCAAATAAGATATTAGAAAAGTAAGTATTCAAAACCACAGATCTGTTTCTTCTCTATTTCTCACTCCTTTTCTCCTCCTTCAACATAATTCATCCATTTTTAAGAAACTGCAGGCAGTAGTGACAGTATAACCTTTCTATTTTAATTTAAAATCAGCGGTAAGGGAAGAAAAGCGAACCAGTGGGATGCAGGTAAACCTCCAAAAGACATGGGGAAGAGAAGGGAACCAATGGCAGCTAGGACAGACAGGTCACAATTAAATGATCACCCTAAAGAGTACAAAAATTGAGAAAGAAAAATGCACCTGTGTCAAGTTGCTGCAGATTTTAGTCAACCTCTTGAGCAAGAAAGTTGAGACATGTAAAATAATCCTATGAGCTCTAACAAAATAAATGTGTATCTGACATAAAATGATAACTTAAGGAAGAATACTATTTTAGGACTTTTTGCATTTTGTTCATAGTTTGGTAGCAGCTTCCTTGTGAATACTTTATCATAACAGGACAATAAAACAGTCAGGTAGAAAAGACACTAGTTCAGCCATTATGGTGCTACATTTGGCACACGAACTACCACTGTTGGGCAGCCCTCAATTCTGCTTACAGCAGCAGCCACTTTGGGACCTTTCAAAGGGACAAAATGTTCAAACCCCCTCAATCCATGTGCCTTTTATTTCTGTAATTTGCAGATTAAGGCTTTCAACAGAATCTGGAAGCAATCCTGCAGGTTTGTACACAGTTTCTTACCACACAGATTTTTCTCGCCTGGATTCAAGGGTCAAGATCTGCACATAGGTGCTACTAAGACCACTCCAAAACTCTGATTGTTGCTGTCATCACAAAACAGGTTCGGTGTTCTAGATACATTTGGTTGAACACATTTGATTAGGACATTCCTTAATAAAATGCCACAAATCTCTGGGGAGATTTCTAAACACATTCCCATATTCTTTTCATCAATTCTGTAAGGAACAATCAAAAATCAGTCAAACCAACCAATCTTGGCCCAACATGCCATCTTAAGAAGTGCCCAAAAGCAGATAGTAAACTGAAAAATGCAAAAACAGGGCAAGCACGGGGACATTGCCCCTTACACCACCTAAGCTTGGTGCTTATAGCTCATCTCAGCTTAGAATACTTCCTCCCCTTCCCCGAGGTATTCAGAACCTGAAAAAGAAGCAGGGCCTGTCTAATGGCTTGAGATGCTCTGTGAAACATCAAAAATAAAGACTCACAAAACTTTTCACTTAAAGGAATCCCTGAAAGTCATCTAGTCCCTCCAAGGGCAGTCACATTTCAACCTGAACTGACAAGAAAAGAATTAAAATACATTTACTGGATAAATGTTTTAACTCCCAAACTACTGTGTTCTTAGATTTGTGGAAAGAAAACCAACTACAGAATGCAGTCACCAATGATATCAGGTTTATTTTGAATGCTGACTTTGTCAAAAGAAGTTTCTCTGAAACTGCTTTTTTTGTTAGCACACACATTTTACTTCACTAAATATGCACAGCAGGTAAGTCATGTTAATATCCTTGCAGTGTGCAGATGCAAGGGGAAAATAAACTTTACCAAACATTGTCAAAGTAAACAGAATCTGCCCAAGACTTGTGGGTCTTGGCATGGTGAGACTTCTTTCTGTAAATCCACTTGTAACTACTGTCCATTCTCAACTTCGCAGGGGCATGAGTCACACACATTACTGGGGAATCCAATCAAATCTTTACTGAGGGATCCAATCAACTCTCCTTACACCAACCTTAGTAAACAACACAGCAACTAAGCCTGAACTTTCAGAAATACATGCACGGGTGTTTAAGAGAGAGCAAAACCCAAGCCTATAGATACAGAAGGATTTAAAAATTGATCTTATTTTTATCTTTGTATGTTGAGCTAGTCAAAAAAGTAACCAATGTGAGGATAAGAACAAAGATCCAAACAGAACAACGTTATGCTACCATGTAGATTTATGGTGAACCCATGCTTTCAATGCTGTACATAACCTTTTGTTTTCCTTGAGCTAAACTGAAAAAACCTAGAAAAATTAAAGAGAAAGCAACAACAATAATCATGATATTCCAAGGCATTTTTTGATAATTAAAAAGACTAGATGTTTCTGCCAGGAAGAGGGCTACCTAAGGAACAGAATAGGCACTTAGGAAATCATGAACAGTGTAGAGCAGAATGAAGAACGACTCAACACTAGTACCCACAATACAAGAAATACGATGCTTTCACTTAAAGTAGTCCACTGGAGGGGGTGTGGTTAAAATAGCAGTTGAACAAAATTTACGAAGGGTAGGCCCCTCTATTGCTGCAAAACACATCAGTAGGAATATAACCTCAATTCACAAGTCCCTCAATTACAGGTTAAAAGAAGCCCAGGGAAAAATCCCTCTCCATCAGTTCTCTTCTTTCTCTGTTGTGTAAGGCTCCTTGCACTTGCCCAAGACAAGATGACAGGCTGACAGACTTGTGATTGAATACAGTGGATCAGTCCTTGGGCACAGCTATTAAAATTGATACGAAAAAAATATGAAGTGAGTTTCAATATTGGAAATTTCAGGTAATATGATCATAGATATATGAATGGGAACAGCGAGAGCATAAATTTGCAGCAAGATGTTAGCTAAATAATCATGATCTTCCACCACCTCTTGGTCTAGGTAAATACTTAAAAGGCATACTGTTGTGTGTGTGTGGCTAGCCGTCGCGAACGACGATGCTTTTTTATGCCTGCGCGAATGGATTTATTACGTGGAGCTCAGCGTGCGCGGAACTGGCCCCACCCCCTTTAGCCCTGGGACGCTCCCTAGCCTTGGCCGGGGCAAGCCCGGACGAAGTTGGCAGAGCGAGACCCGCAGGACTCGAACCGGCGTCCTTCCGAGAAGGAGCACGGATCCAGGGGCGGCGGCTTTACCCACACGGCCACAGCCGCCGGCAAAAGGCATACTGTTAGTCTGCAATCAACCAACCAATAATTTAAAAATGTAAAATGAACTTTGACTTCCAAACACTGACTAAGAAAAAGCATCTGGAAGTTGTCTGCATACACCTGAGGGTCTGCCAGCTCAGCATTTGCTCTAGAGACTGTTCAGTTCCCTTGACTTTGCCAAAACAAATCTTAAGTTTTACTTCTGTGCTGGGTTGTGGGAGGCATACCTCCAGGGCTCTGTGATGTCAGAAAGAGCTTGCTAGAAGACAATTGCCACATTTGAAATTTCTCATAAAAATTAACAAAGGGAGAAGCTAAGTATTGTAATATGTGAAAAATCAGGAGTTTTCTCCATGTCTACTTCTACTAGGAAATGGCAGTCTGTCTCTTTTCTCTTCATCAATGTATTGCTGACTTCGGTTGCTCCTTGTTGAAAAACTATTTTAGTTCAGTGAGATGATGACAATGTCTTAGTTTTCGCCAGGACAGGGTTAATTTTGCAGTAGTTGGGAGGAGGCATGGCCAGGGCCCATAGTTGTTGTTCTATACTACCTCAAGTCATTGCTGGGCACTGGGGGAAGGGACTCTCTCTCTATTCCCTAGAGAAGGGGTTCCTTCTGGGCAAGAATATGTGGCAGATGGACTGGTCCAGTACTATTTATTGCCAGGGGTTTTCAGCTGTTTCTTTTTCTTATACCTTTTCTTACTAATATTGTTACTGTTACTGTTCATTTTCCTATCTCATTGCTGTTTCCAGTATATTGTTCTTATATCAACCAATGATCTTTGCTTTTTGTGCCTTCAGCTGGAGGGGCTGGAGGGGAAGCAGCCCATGGTTTTGGCAGGAGTGCTAAACTGGAGAAGGACATGCCTAAACCAAGACAGAAAAGAAACTGTGTTCTCAATTAATTTAATGCTACTGTTATAGTAGTAGATAACCTGTGTGGTTTCTTACTGAAAGAGAAAAATGTCGTTGTCTTGGCTTCCACTGTTTAACTATACAGGATTTTACTAAAAGTGAACAAAATCACTAAGGTTATGCCCCTCAACAGTCTGAGAGCAGTCAGAAGCAGGACCTGAAATACCAGTGTCCAAGTGCACACATTGGTATTATGGACTCTACTCCAAGGATTCAAAGGAAAAAAAACCTTTTTGACGCAAATTATGCACTATGTTTTTAATCTACCATTTCTCCAACACTATTCACTGTACACACTACTAGCTATCAATATTAACCTTAGGCTGGAAAGGGTAGCAGCCTGCTTCTTCAGAGATACATGATGTACATCACCATCAGAGCTCTGGCTTAGTATCACCTCCTCTTATTTCTTCTCTCAGGTGGACATAGCTGAAAGAATTTTTTTGTTTTCAAAGAGGTCTTCTCCTATCTTTTTTTGCCAGCTACAGAAGGCATCTACATACTATCTTAACCTAAAACCTCTATAAACCATTATATTTCTCTTGCTGCAACAAAGAAGGGGAAAAAAACCCAAACAAAAACCAGAACAAACATGTTCTGATAGTGAGTTCTTTATTGAAGCTTTCTCAATTGTCTTTAACTCAGAAAAGACCTCAGCATTGAACTTTCATTTATATTTCACAAAAATACCAAAACAAGCTCCAGTAAAGAACAGGATATTGAAAGGAAATGTTATAGTTTCAAAGTATTTTATGTAATTTTTTCTCTTCCTTACCAAAGCAGAGGTTTGGGAGATGAAGCCCAGCCCTCACTACCTGCTCCCAGAATCAGCTAACAAAGGAATGGCTGATAGCTTTGCATTCCAACTTCATGGCTGGGGGGATGTTTGGGGGAGGTGGGGAGAGGGGAGACAAGTTTTTTGCCACACTTCTCTTCTCTGGCTGCTGTGCATGCCAGCCAGTTTGCTGGGCTGGTGGAAGCACTTAGAGGGAGCTCCCCTGGCTCGGCCCTGCCCCAGATCTGTGTGCTCTGTGCTGTTCTTCAGAGAGAGCAGTGGCTGCTCCCTGGATTTTCTAGACTCCTTGAGGGCCGATGCCATCTGCCCCACCCGGCAACACTTTCAGAGGAAGGATAGGAAGAGGGTCTCTACACTGCCCATATATATTTGGTAAAGAACGGTTATCCTTTTCTATACATTTTCTGATTAAAGTCTCTTCATTTCAAAGGTTGTGGTGGTTTTTGGGAAGAGGTCCCCTGCCTAATCCAAATAGATATCTTAGTTTCCTTTTAAATTGAGACACTAAAGAACACGTATATGTCCTTTGAAGACACAATGTTGCCTCTTCCCTGCTCCTTCACAGTCAGTGTTTTTTTTACAGTACTTTTATCCTGATTGTTTGAGTGTGGGGACAGGCAGCTGAAAACAACTAGTTTGGCATTTTAACTAAAAGGTTAGCATCCACAAGATATGTCTTAGAATTATATCTAGGAACACTATTAAAACAAACAAAAATACAGAATGTAACAACTCCCAACTGAAAATACACAAATACCAATAGAACAAAAATTAAATCTTCCCAAGTTTTCAGAATAATAGATACATAGGGACATTTTTTCCATTACCATCTAACATTGACTCTGAAATCCCAAAACAGCATTTAAATATATGTCAAAATTAACTATTTTGCCTTTGCTCCTTTAATTAGAAACTCACAAATACAATTATTCCCAGAGCAGACCCTACCATCTCAAGTATCACAAGTGATGCTATACCATCTGTTATTGTGCAACTACAAATTATCAACATGAAAGTCTGTGCCACGTCTCACACTAAAAATTGTGCAGACAACAAAAATCAAAGCTAAATTATCATAAAAATAAATAGCTCCTAGGTTCTAATGCTGACTGAATAATTCATGATCACATTTAATTTAGTTTAAGCTTCTATTCTAGTTTTGACAAAGCCACTGCAGCTAATGCAGACAGCAGCAGTCATGTCTCAAATACTCCAAGACTGATACCCAGATATCACCTTCGGGGATGTGCACAGTAGCTTGCTCACTGGTGAGTCATCTAAATAAGCCACACAGACGTTACCCAAACTCTGCATTTTGTCATTCAAGATTAAAGTGTTTACAAAGCTTGTCTCACCTATTTTAGTTTATAATCCTCAAAGATCACCTCTCACTTTTATATGTCACATAACAGGGCACACGGGCTGACTGATCCTACAAGCCCTACCCAAATACAGACAAAGAGTGAGGAAGAGTACAAGCAGTGTTTATACAAGATAGGTATAAGTGAGATACATGAAGTGGCCAGGGGAAGGGGAAGCTCTGACCCAGAGGAACAAAGTACTAAGTGTTAGATGTATCTGAAGAATTCATACCTTGCAGAAGTAAGAAACATCCTGATAAATCTGGAAACTTAATTACTCAGTCTTACAAACTTGAATGCAGTTATGGTAATTTCACTGCCATTACTGTATTCATGGAAATGCTGGTAGGATCAGCATCTAATTTTAGTGTTTCACTTTTGCATAGTTGTAATCCAAATAAGCTCTACAAAAGCACGGAAAGAAGGCATAACATAGCCCTTCACCTGTTCTGCTGCACTAGAGCAAATTATTACTTATGCAATAAGCAATAATGATTTTGGTATTACTCATCACTGTTTACACAGTGTGTGTGTGTGTATGAAATTAAAAGCTTTCTGGAAAAGACTTCTTTTGAACATTTTGTTCCAGTCTTGAAATGGAGAAGCACCACCAAATTAAGTGTCACATTTCAGACCCTGCATTATAAGAGTCGTGACAATGTTCTACAGAGAGCTCTTACTACTCCAGTCTTTATGTACTGACATCTATTTGAACACAATATGGTCATTTTATTCCATCATTAGAATTGTCCATCATTAGGTTGTAATTATGCAACTTACTACCAACACATTACTGAGAAGATAAAAAAATTGCACTATTATATTCTCCACAGATACTGAAGCATGACCCTCTTGCAAATGTCTTGGCAACCAAACTTCTCCCACACAAACTTCTCCTGCACATGCACAGTATGAACATCCACAGTTAAAAGCAGAAGTTCTGGCTGCTGAGGACAGTGTTAACTGCCAAACTTTCTCTCCCCAAAGAATAGTTGCAGTTGCCTATTTTCAATGCACCTGATATTGAAGAAGCTGAATTTTGCTCAGCAATCATTTAATTTTATTTTCTGAGCAGGGAAAGTGATCTGGGCATTCAGGCCACTCATGCTGAACGTCTGTGACAGAGTTGTATGGAAGAACAAAGACGTTGAGTTATATTGAAGAAGATGCAAATCAATGTTTTACAAAATGTACAAGGTCACCCTAATATGAACACAGATAAAAACCAGATAAAATATATATATAAATGTATAATGTGTATATGTATATAAACAGAAAATAATAAAAGTTATTTTCTAGAGAAAGGAAATTTAATAAACCTGTCCTGTTCAAGACTGCTGAAGTGGATTTGTTGGAGTGCCACAGGCAAAGCTATTAAAGGAATTGCAGGGGAAAAGCAACTGCAAGGTATGTAGGGTAGCAGAGAGCCTAGACTGCAAGAGTCATAGAAACGAGCCAAAATTCAACCAATACAAAGATCCACACTATTACTTATGTATGTTGCTGTCTGTTAGAAGCTTCTTAGCTGAATACAACGGAGAAGGCAGAGATGACAGCTTAGGACTCCCATCAGTAAAGTCAGAGAAGACCCGAAGTAAACTTTTTCCATGTTGTGATGAAACCAAAGGAGATACAGAAATTGGCTTCCTACAATTGCACAGGCCACCTCTCTGACCCAAGAGTCCAGAAATTTCATTTCACTTCACATAGCAAGTTACTGATAAAGTTAAAATACTTTTCTGAAAGTAAGTAAGAGATGTTGGGCTGGGAGGCCTCCTCATGTGTAATAAAATGTCAGTAATTGTTACAGTTGATGAACATAAAAAGTTAATTTATGGGCACAGATAAAAGAGTTTGACTAGCTCACTGGTCCCACCTGCACAAAAACTGTGATGAAGTGGTAATGCAGTCTCTGGATCCTCACACTGAGTAACATTAAGAGCATTCCTGATTATTTCAGTTATGGCACTGCAAATATATTATTACTCCTCCTTACAGAATTTAGACCTCAAGTCTTCAAATCCATGTATTGCTAAAACAGTGAATTTTCACATATGCAGCTCTTCTTGGAGAAATACTACTTCTCCTTTTTAGACCTTTGTAGTGACATGGAACTAACCCACTGCTCTGCATTTAGCTGCCAGACACAGGTTATAACCACCCTAAGGCTGTTCTAGACTTCTGGGTGCAATGACCCTGTGGAAATGTAAAGTCAAACTGGTGCTCTGGTTTTTCCAGTCAAGCTGGATGGTTCTACTCGTGTGCTTAAATACTTTGCTAAGTCAGGCTTCAATGAAGGCCAGGATTGCAAACACATAACAACAGACCGAGCCACCAAACTAACATCATGTCTCTGAAAATGGTCAACACAGGATAACATACACCAGACTAGAATAAGAAAGTGTGACACTTCCTATGTCCATTCCCTACTGTAGGCCTTAAGAGATTTCCTAAATATACACAATTAATTTTTTTACTTAGTAACCACCCAAAAATCTCTCTTTTTCTTATTTCTGCAGAGTCGCTGTGAACTCATGCCATGGAACACTACCTCCCTTTTTTAAATATAGCTGTAAAGCACAGCACAGTCTGACACATTCTGTAATTTGCAGTCATTATGTTTTTCACAGCAACTGCCATATAGCAGGTACAGATTATTCAGAAAACTTCTATTAAAAATCAAGCAAAGCCATTTTTAAGTCCTCAAGGTGGATAAAGTAATATTTTCCAAAGTTAATGTGAATCAACATATCCCTGAATCTGCAGTAGGTTTGAGACAATAGCTCTGCTAGTCTTGAAAGCAATTTTACAGTAAGCATGGTGGATTTTGCATGCAGAGAGATCTGTTCTGAATTGGGAATTTCCCTTGTGTGCTCTAAAAGACAAGTGCCCATGACACACCACCTACATGCATCTTGTCCAGTAATTTTTTTTTCCCTACAGAAACTGAGACTGCTCCTTCTGAGATCCAAATTATGGTAATTTGATTTTAAAGAGACCTCAGGAAAGGACCCCCACCAAAAAGTTAGCTGAAAGATGAGAAAGAAGGCGAGCAGTCATTTTGCTAGTGATGAAAACTACAGGGAGTTTATAGAAGCATGCAATGTTGACCCATTTCAGCATCAATTTTTTAAAATTGTGTACTGAATACATATGAAATACTGTAAAAAAACCCATTTCCCCATAAAAGTCTTAAGTGCTGGGTTAGGCTTAGTATTTCATATTTTAGAAGTTTCTTGTGTTTAAATTCCTCTTCCAGCTTCCAGTACATATATTTGCAGACAGTTTTTCCCGTAAAAGTTCCAAAGAAATCCACTTGCATTAACTGACTTTTTTATATATTTCACATGACTAGAACAGCCCCAAGAAATCTTCTTTGCCATTGAAAATAAAAATTAAAGAAAGTTTCTCCCTACTCTGGTATTTTAATTGCAATCATGATGCATGCAGAAATGTTTTTAAATTATTCATCACTTTTACCACACTTAAAATAAGATTGTCTCAGAACACTTACCATGAGTAAGCTAAGAAATATATATCTGGAAGTCCACAAGGGATAACTAAAAGGAAATCTAGGCACAGTTTCCATTTTCCTCTGGAGTGGGGTTGGGAACAATTTTTCCAGCCAAGGAAGCATCAGCTTGGGGTTTGCTCCCACTTTGCAACACCAATACAACCTCTGTGATGGTGCAGGAATCCTCATCACAAAGCAGAAACTCTCTCTGCAGCTGGTTGTCTCAGGGCAGGGCAAAGTCACACCACTAAAGGCATTGGGCCATCTCAGAACTTGGGACACAAATTCTCAAACTTTTCCTATATCAGATCATAAAAAAAGTTGACCTACATGACACAAACCCTAATGATTTCATAGTTATTGATCATATTATCACATTAAGAAAGTGAAGAAACATTACCTATGTTCACAGCAAATAAAAACTATTCCTCCATTTCTCAAGCATGTCAGTTACTTTAATCAAGTATTCTTTGTTGCATTAGACACCTGCTAAAAATCACAGTGAAATTTTACACAGGTTCAAAGTAACTAGATTATACTATGAACAGAGTAATTTTACTGGTACCCACCATACATTATTTTATTATCTTTGGAAGACTAGTGCAGACACTGTGACTGTACAAATAAAATAAATACACTCTACTGGAAAGGATTTATAAGTGAGCTCTACTGTAAAGACTGATTCTGAGAAAATGAAACAGCTACAAAAGTGCCTATCTTATTTAAGATGGCTTGGTTTAATAATTGTCTATGTTGCTCTTGGCAAGTAGACTGCAGACCTTTCTGCCTGAGATTATTACTTATCACTGAAACGTGTACAGCACAAAGCAGTACAGAAGTCCTCATGAATTTGTATGTACAGCAGAACATACAAAACCAACTGCCATTCACTTTACCTTTCTGTTCCTGACAGCAATATCAGGTAAGCATTTCATTCATGTGCTTTCTCATATGACTAGGTTCTCTATGAAAAGAAACATAATGATGACAGAACCAGTAACAGCCTACTCATCCACCTTGCTTAGCTGCTTTGACTGATTCAGGGTCAGAAGCATACCAAATCAGAAGTATCTATTTAAAGATCGATTGCTAAATTCTTCACCTTAGTGTTCCACTTCATCTTTTCCAACAAATGGGAATGAATTTCCATTTCTGGATGTGCTCACTGAACACATCTGCAAGCATTAAACACACACAGTGAAGCCAAAACTGTAACCACACATATGACATTATAGCTGATGGTGAAGTGAGTAAATAATCACTCAATTTTAATCCTGAATGCTGATCTAACAGTGCAACCTGTACCAAGATACAAACCCCATCATTGCAAAAAGTCAAAAAAAACCCCATGTCAGTTACCAAGTAAGGAGGAAGAGCAGCAGCAAGCCCTGCAATCCCATTTGTGGAGCCACTCAGCCTTTGTAGATCTGACCTAGTTGTTCAAGGCCATGTACTTCTCTCTTATCATAGTGGCACAACTGAGGTGCTTATGTACCTGGTCAGGTACCTTAGTACAAGAATGGCTGTGTCTCAGCAAGATCACAGCAAGATCTCAATCCTATGTTTCCAACCTCGAAAGGAACATCACTGGGCTGTAGTTAGGTGCAGTCAGCACATTCAGCTGCTGAAGTGTATATCAAGCCTTACAGCGTGTGTTCTACAGCTGATGTGGCAGTAATCATTAGCACTCAAATTTTAGTAACCTAAAGTTGGTTTAAAACTATTGTGGGTATCTCTATGGTAACGTGTCTTTGGTCCTTTGCACTGCAGCATCAAGTGAAATTAGCAGTGCCAGAGAGTGAGAAATTTTCTAGCTGGATCCTCCACCAGAAAATATTAATTTATTAAAAATAAAGCCTTCTGAAGAAGTAGTAAGTCAGGAGAACATTTTTATCAAAATATAAATAGAATCTCAGATTGACTACAGTAAATTCTAATTTACTTGAAACATTTTTGCATAATCTTGTCCTCGAAATACTTCTCTTGTTGAACTGAAATCTTCAAATAAACACAAAATCCAATTCTCACTAACTTCCCACTGGCATACAACTCAGTTGCCAAGTGAATGTTTGAGTTGGCAAGCAGCAAAAGTTTAGAAGGAGGTTAGAGAGGATGCACAGAGGGCTCTTTCCTGGTTTACACTTAATCCTGTGATAGGCAGCATGAAAGTACCATTCTGTGTCACACATTTGTGCTGTGATTTTTTCCTGTTCATGGCATGCATGCTGATAGCTGAAAAGGAGATACACCTACATGGTCAGATACCAAATCAGTTTAGATAATACTCAGAAGAGACAGAGAATAGCTATCCTTTGGAGTGAGAAAGATTTCAAGACACTTGGCAGCTGGTAGACACAGGATGTGAACTGTAATGAAAAAGAACCAAGACGTCCATACATTTAAATATATCCTGCTTTGATTCCATTCTCAGCAATGGCAACACCTCTGCAACTGGTCAAATGGGCATGTGGGTGGGCTAGGACTGGGCAGGGGAATAAAACCAACTAATACTGGAAAGAAATGCCAGCAGATGGCTCACGCAACCTGCAGATAAGCACACAGCAAGTATGTGTACAAACATACATCCTTCAGAGAACCCAGACTATCCTCTTCCTATGTGATCACTTCCTCAGTGATCCTATGCTGAAAGAATAGGTGAAAAATAAACATCCTGTAAGAGAGAGAGTGGCAGATCAACCAAATGGAGTGGTGGCAAGAAGCACTGCTGACATCTCCAAGTGATACAAATCTTGTATGATGCACCTATGCCCTGCTATTACCTCCTTCATATATCAAGAAATGTTGAGCACTTATCAGAGAGAGTTAGGAACAAGCCATTCAGAGAAGCAGCACTGCCCAGCCCAACTACAGCTAAAATAACTAAGAGCTGTGTGGGAGATGACAGCTCTTTTGGTTCTTGATAGCCCCTTAACCAGAACAGGATGTATCAGAGCCCAACCATTTATTTTTATTGAATTAAAAATAAAATGTGGGGAAATTTTCAAAGAATTTGAAAAGCCTTTTGCCAATCGACTATCTGAAAAAGAGCAGATCTTTATCTCACTGATGTCAGTGCAGTCTTAGGAAGCCAGGTTGCACCCTACCATATGGCATGGTGAATCCTGAATTTGGACTACTGGACCATATGTATTAATTTCACATTTCTGCACTGCAGCTGGAAGTCCAAAACTACACCAAATCTTTACTATTTTTATTCTAAGCTCTTTCATTAGATTTTGAAATAAAATGCTCCTTTCTCTTCAATGACAATTAATACACAAAAATTCCAGAGTACTAATTGGTAAACACATTAAAATATAATCACATTCATCTCCTTCATGTTTTGTTTGGTTAGAAAGCTAGCTCTGTTAAATGTTCTTACAATGTGTGCACACAATCAGTTAATCTGATCTCTCTCCTAAAAATTTCTGAAGTGCACAAAAGTTTATGGCTGCTCTTTCCCACTGAGATATTCGTAAATCTGCCTGATGACAGTATCTTGTATGAGTAGCTCTCCAGCCCAAACTCAAAAATGATCATATATATCTAGTATCCATTTTATGACAGCAGCAACACAAACAGAAACACCTTGCAACTGTTAGCACGCTGCCTCCATTTTCTTCCATTTTCTTCCAGTGGATCCTGTGCAGCTATACTATACGTGTTCCCAAATAAAACAAAGGGTATGTTGAAGACATCCCTTACTCATTTGCCATTTAACATGTTATAGAACAAAACCCATATATGTCTCATAATACACCAATTTGTAAACATACATGTGGATAGGTGAACTGCATTATGTATTGGCATCAGAGAACAAGATGAGAGTGTGGTGATTCAGGGTCATCCTTTGACAGGTAACCAACTGAATCAACCATGCAGGAAAAGTGTTCTTTGCTAAGACTTCACATGTGAGCTACAGAAATACAGAGCCCTTTTAAGTTTTAAACTATCTGTAGATTTGTAGGTATTTGCAACCAAACAAAAAATAACAATAAAGCAAACATGAAAGGATGGACTTTCTGCTTTCAGCACAGCAGATTTTTCAAATCTAAGGCAAGGCTACAGATGCCTTATAGCTATAAGGGGGGAAAAAAATCCTTGATCTAAAAATAGCCTCTTGTATAAATCTCATGGAACCCATGAAAAAAATTCCCTTCTTTGAAGACAGTTCATTACTGAACTCTTTGAACTGTATGGATAGTCCCTAAGCCACTGAAATGCCAAAGGGCTGAAAGAGATCTGTATGTGCATTGGCTGTTCTAGTTAATGTGTATCTGCAAACAGACATCCTTTGTGGTTCAGTGGAACTGATCAGTTCCACTAATTCTTCTCTTATTGATAATTTTATATTTCACTTTCATAAATCTGAAAGCAGAGGTCTGATATCTCTAATACCAATTTACACAGAATCTAATTTAAAATGAAAAAAAATTAAATATATTATTTTTAAGGCTTGCACAGCTCTTCAGTGTGAGTCTTAAGTAATAACTATAAACACGTTTTATTAACCCCCTAGTGGTGTGAGAAAAAAAAGAAGTTACGTTGCTCAGTCCAAGAACACCTAAAGGACAGAGGAGTAAAAGCTCTGTCACACTCAAATGCGAAAAATGCCAGAATGTATCAAAGAAACTGTTGCACCAAATAAAGTGGCAATATTTATACAAAGTCACATTCGAAAGAAAAATATACCATTAAGATTAAATTCATTCCCATGCACCAGACCCACAGAGCTAAGACACCATGTGAATCTTCTCCTGTTTAATTTGCAAGACTTGGGAGTTCTCTGTTATTGTGATGAGGTTGTTAATAAAACAGAGAAAAGCACAGACTATTAAAGGACTTTAGGCAGGAGTGGATACATTACGACAACTTCGCACACAAAACACCATCTAGGCATTTCCTGTTGCATCAGTGAATCTGATGTTTAGGACTCAGCACTGAGAGGTAAGATACATTTTTGTTGTGCAGCTATTATAAGATCTGGGCAAAAATCACTAGATTCAGACATCACATGTCCTCAAGACTTAGAAGTGTCAAAGGCATCCTGTGCCACCAAAATAGATGTTTATTTTCCCCCCAAAAATACCACTTGACCCCTTTTCCCCACTCCCTTTGGCACAACTCTCTGTCCTGATCTCCTCCAGCCCACAATAGATGCTTCTTCTACAGCCAGCCCAGCTTAGGCTAGATCAATCATTTCTTTCCACTTTGAACAATGATGTCTCACTGCTTAGCTCATCTCAGATCTTCACTTCATCCATCTCTTCTCTAACCATCCACAGCACTGTTATACTACTCCAGCTGCCCTTTTTTAAGTCTGCACAAACCTTTGGAACAAAGTTAGCCAAAGATTTCCTCGGTTTCCACCAGCATGCTGCTGCTGCCATCCAGAGCTCCATGGGGATGGAGGGCTGTCCAGCAGCTGCAGCCCACCACAACATGTCCATGAGAATGTAAGGATTCTAAATTTTTGAGAAGTCTTGCTATCCTGGCCTCCCTCACTTTGGAATCCAGGCAAAATGAAGCAGTCTGAAAAGAGGCCACAGCAAGGTGTTCAACATGGCAGTTACTCACTTCTTCCACAAGTCACCACACTGTTTGGAATACTAACCATTTAACACATGAGAATAGCTTTATTATGAAATGAAATAAAACCACGAAGACTTGTGTTATTTAAGAAACATGCAACAAGGAGGAAGTAGTGATTCATCAGGCAGGACTCTTTGGAATGCATGGATTCCAGGGAAGTGGTCTCAGGGGCAAGAGGAAGAGAAACCCACAATAGCCAACAGTCCAGGAAGAAGGGTGCTCACATGGGAGAACCTCTTTAGACTCTTTCAAAACAGAGACTTGACCTTTACTGTCTCATCTCCAGAAAACATTTTAGCCATCACATTACCACCTACCCTGGGGTCTCAAAAGAAATTTGATTAACTTTGGAAAAGAACACCAAAAAAGCGAAAGTCTCATTTTCCTTCTCCTTTTCTAAAAGAGATTTCTTGGCTTTCTGTCTAGCACAATGGCTTGATAAATTGAATTTCATAATGGACACAATTATTATTAAACATAACTGCAGGAGAACGATGACCACTGACAACATTCAAGTTCACAGTGCCTTCAGACAGCCTTCTAAATCTGCAGCAGGGGAAGAGGAAAACATCTCTCAATGTCCCTGTGGCAAAAAGGTTGACCTAAGAATAATGGGAACATTGACTGCTGGAAGCAGCTCCAAGGCTAACAACAGAGACCTCATGCCCAGTTCCACATTCAATTAAACTGACTTTTTAAAAGCACTGAGGGATATGCCACTGGTGAGTATATCATTGCTTGATTAAAACATGCATATAATTAGACAGAAATCAGACCTCACACCTACAAATATAAACAAATAAATTGTAAATAAATCTAACAGGTTACAGCTCTGTATGCAAACTGGCTGTGAGCAGTTTGTCCTAGGCTTACAAATGGATGTCGAATACCTTTATTTCTAATAGCTATACTGCTTCACTACTCCATTCTGCCCTTTCACCAGTGGATATTGCTGACGCTACTAATGCAGAGTTTCTCAGCTAACTGCTGTTTCTTTGGAATTCTTATCTAAACACGGTTTTATAATATCTACATGCATGATCACACTAGCCTGCATTCTCTGTGAATTCTGTGTGCTGGAGTCCTGGTGGTCCAGATCTCTGCAACAATCTAGCCCGGATCTCTGCTCCACTCTCCCATGCTATGAAACCAATTGATGTTAGTCCAGTTTTCCCATTCTGTTAGAAAGAAAGCTGCCTCTTTAGATGCAGTAGGAACCCAGGGCAAGAGGTCAATGAATTCTAAATCTACATCAAAATTTGTTCTGCATTTTCAAAGGGAGTAATTCACATGATTAAGAGTTCAATATTGAGAATGATTCTAAAGTAGCATCATTTTGCTGAGGAGTTTCTGAGCATAAATCTACACTCTACCCTTCCTTTATTCAAGGTATGAAATATTTGGCACTGGATAGCCACATCAGCACATAGAGATATACAGGTTTTTGGTTTTAGTTTTTTTTTTTAATTTTACTATTCTTCAGAGTACCTCTCTATTCACAGGTAATCCAAAGGAACAGCATGTCTGTAATACATTTTGTTCTTTTATAGCTGACAACATGGGTGAGAAAGACATTTATAAATAATTGGATGCTGAAGGCTGAAGTTGACACAAATGGCTGACCTGAAAGGGAAAAATAAAGTGCATGAGCAAATGGACTAATGGACCTCTCAAGTGAAGAAAGCTACCTGCACTAGACAATACCTCCAAAATTCTGTACAGCATGTCACCTTACTCAGAATTAATAATGTATCTTTGACAGCACTTCTTCCTCACATAGAAGGAAAGATGCCTCAAGCTTCAGAAGTCAAAAGCATCAGTGTTTTGGGGGACTTGTGGAAGCCTTTGTAGAATGAGTTCATTGTACTTTATGGTCTGTGAAATTGCCCCAAAGACGATGCCCTCAGAAAAGCAAGAAGATGGTCAGGTGTTGTGTTTCTGCCCTGCCAGATTGCTAACGTAGTGGGCTAGGAATGCACCTATGGATGAGTGCCAGAGGGAGACAGTACCACAGTACCACACAAGAGATCATCAGATGGCAGTGGTTACTGTAAGCTCCTGCCCTCAACCACTTGAAACACACAGGCTGCTTTTCACAATGCTCTGCACCTTCATCTTTACATTGGTAAAAGTGATTATTGATTTTCTGAAGCCATAATCCTGAGTTTGGTTACCATGACAAGACTCACTTAAGACAGTTGAACTCTGCTACACCGTAAAACACTTCACTTGCTTTTTTCTAGGAGCCACACAGTTGCAGTCTTTGCTGGAGGCAATTACAGAAAAGATACATTCTACAAATTCTATATACACTTTGGGCTACACTGAAAAACCCTGTAGATAGAGTTAAGTGTCCAATCTTTCAAAAATGTAAGAGGAGTGACAAACATGCAGAGAGGAAGTACAGGCAGAGAACGATCTACAGGGACAGTAAAGTACACTGAGATCTGCTAGCAGATTGAAGACTACTTCAGAGACCATTGCCAAATTATTGAAAATATGGACTTGCACTACTCCTCACTTCAGGAGTGCCTATGTTGTAGGTTCCAGCCTGGTACAACTACCTCACCTGAAGAACAAGAACACCATCCAGAACAGTTTTGGAAGTCAAGAATGCTGTGTGACTCAGTGTGAAGTAATTTTAATCCACCAGGCTTGTCTTTGCCAAGTGCTTTAATATTTTCTGAAGAAATTGTTGTATCTGTTCTGTAACACTTCTTTTGTCTAGCTCTGCTTAAAAACATAACTACAGGGCTTGTTCAAGTTTACCTGCATCATTTGAAGGAGAAATGGAAAGGTCAGATAAAGAGCAGCAAATCACTGTAAAAGTCCTTTCAGTGTATTCTTTTAAGATGTTTGAGCTTAGTCATAGAAGAGCACTTCTATACTAGCAATTTCCTTTATGGTAAGAGTTATTCAGACCAGCACCTTTTAGAGAACAGCTAGTATAAATTAACAAAGCTTGACATCCTAGCAAATTTCAACACTTTTTGGCCTGCAGAATATTTTCTGCTTGATCTATGTTCAAGAGATGTCTTGTGTAGTATGTTTTATATGCTACAGAACTTACTAGCAAACACTTAAACAGTAGTATGCTTCAAACAAAACAAGAAGTACAGTGATCTTTCTTAAGCATGATCCTGCTTTAAAGAGAACTGTATTTGAAATCAAGGCAATACTTCTGGCTGTGAATGTCCTTATGGCATCAGGACCTATGAACCTGATGAGACACTCTCAGTACCTGGATTTCTCAATGCTCTCCACTTTGTATTTGGCAGCTGCACTAATTTATATGTAGCCCCAGATGTAGGAAAAAAAATTTAAAAGATGGATTCCTGACATTTTGAGAAGGATACCCTTACCCCAAGACTTCCACTGGGGACTTAATACAGAACCATGCTGGTAAGAGATACTGTCCCAGGTAATTTTTCTTATTTCTGAGCTTTGCTTCTAATAATTATTTTCCTATAGAAAAGCCTGACAACTGACAAAACCTGCTCCTGTTGTGACTGATCAAGAGAGGTTCATAAACAGGTTTTTCTCTTCCACAAAGAACACAGCATAAAAAGAATCAAACCATTACACCTGCAGTTCTTGTAATTTCAAGAAGGAAAATAGGATAAAGAAATGAACAGGGGACTGCAGATGGTTTTGGGGTTTTTTTCATCTCACTTACATGTTAGAAACAAGAGCTTTGAAACTTGTCTGTTGTTGTGGTCTTTTAAGTTTGGCTAATGCTGTAGTCTCAAGATGTTCAAGAAAAATGGATCTGCTCACACACTTCTGCTTAAGATTTGGCCATAATTAAAAGATATATTTGTAAACATAGATAGGGTAAACTTTTTTTATCTTTTTGAATCCTCAAGGAAGTGTCCAAGAAAATTTATTTCTTGCTAAACACCTAGTTCTGTTGCACTTTAGAATCAGCATTAGTTGAGCAAAGAGTCAATCAGCTTTTGTACAGTTAGCATATTTTCATGCTTCAGTGATGTATGCTAAACACCTTGTATCTTTGTACTCTACTGATGTAGAGTTTCATATATTAATACTCTTGGTTTTAATGCTGTTTGGCCTTATTAAAGTGGGAACATGAGCAAGGAATATCTGTTTTATAATTGAGTGCTTTTGTCCAAGTACCTTAGTAGCACAGCATATGGCTGGACACCAGAAACTGCGTCCTTTTCCAAATCAGGCTGCAGATTCCTCTTCTAATACTTAACAAATCCACTTGAGATTTTTGTCAGGCAACCTGTAGATATTAGTTACCAAACTTTAAAGACCCACAAAGAAACACATACACCAGAACTGGTTACTCATAACCAGTGTGAGGAGGATGGGACCAACACATCTCAAGGCTCTGAAGAATTCAGAACTTTTCATTAAGGAAAGGAGGAGAAAAGAAAATAACAAAAAAAATGTCTTTGTAACACTGACCTCACCCCAAATGAATACAGATCAGATAGACTTTAAAAGTAAGGTTTAGATAACCATATATGCTAAGTGACATGGGATCATTTTGTGTTTGAGGGGTTTTCTGCTTGTTTCAGTTTTTTGTTTGGGTGTTTTTTGTTTTTTTATTTAAATTGAATAAGGTTGAAATTATTACAAACTGTATTCTTTTAATGCCTGTTGCACAGTATGGTGTGGATGAGTTTTAAAACGTTGCATAAATACAAGGTCAAATGTCAATAATGCAATACTTGATTGTGTAAACAACTGAAGATCACTTTGGAACATAAAATGAAGACACACCAAGCAGCATAGTTTAAGTGGATTAACCCATGACAAAACTGAAACATTATATTAATAAACAGTGTTAACAGCATTTGACCAGCACGTTTGTTTTGTCCCCTGAACAGAGTTCTTGGATTGTGGTGGTTTGAATTGAAATACACTTTAATAGGTAAAGCAAAAGACACATGTAAGCAAAGCAAAATAGGAATTAATTCACTGCTTCCCATGGGCAGGCAGGTGTTCAGCCATCTCCAGCAGAGAAGTGCCCCATCACACATAACAGAGATGTGGGAGGACAAATGCCATCACTACAAACACACCTCCCTTCCTCCTTCTTCCCCCCACTTTACATGCTGAGCATGACACCATATGGTATGGAATATCAAATACAGCTAATACATGCAACTAAGCACTACAGCAGTTAGAACCATGTGGTATTGCTAGACATTCTTTCTGTACCAAAATATATATTTTTAAAATTTTTTAACTTCTATGGAAACAAATATTGTTATTATATACTACTGGAGAAACATAATGCCCCATTTTTCCATTTCTTATAGCCCATCAAGTATCATGTACTATTTTGTCTTTATGATATTTCTGTAATAGGCCAACCTTACTTCAGTCAGCCAAATACTTACATGTAATATTAACCTGTATGAAATCATGCCAGGATTGGCAGTAAGAATGGAAACTCTAACTCAGTTTAAAAAACTGTATAAAAAATTTTACAGATCTTAATTCCTATAACAATGGAAGTATTTCTACTGTATAACTGAAACAGTTTTTCAATAACATTAAAAAAAAAAAAACACAACAAAAAAATAACAAACCCATGATTTGTAAAAATAACTGAAACTATTAAAAATAATCACAGAAGCCTTCAGGTTGGAAAAGACGCCCAAAATCATTGAGTCCAACCTTTGACCAATCACCACCATGTCAACTAGACCACGGCACTAAAGTGCCACATCCACTCACTTCGTGAACACCACCAGGGATGGTGACTCCACCACAGCCCTGGGCATCCTGTTCCAATAACAACACTTCCTGTGAAGAAATTCTTCCTGATGTCCAGCCTGAACTACAGCTGGTGCAGCTTGAGGCCATTTTCTCTCATCTTGTTACTCATTGCCTGGGAGAAGAGACCGAACCCCACCTGGCTACAACCTCCTTTCAGGTGGTTGTAGAGTGCCATAAGGTTTCCTCTGAGCCTCCTTTTCTCCATGTTGAATGCCCCCAGGTCCCTCAGCTTTCCTCATAGGACTTGTGCTCTAGATCCTTTCTCAGCTTTGTTGCACTTCTCCGAACACCAGCACCTCGATGTCTTTCTTCAGTTGAAGGGCCCAGAGCTGGACAGAGCGGGATTCAAGGTATGTCCTCACCAATGCCAAGTACAGAGGGACAACCACTGCCCTGGTCCTGCTGGCCATGCTGTTGCTGTTGCTGATACAAGCTAGGATGTCATTGACCTTCTTGGCCACCTGGGTACACTGCTGTTCATGTTCAGATACTGCCGACCAGCACCCTCCTGCTACCCCCACTTCCCATCCCCCGGCCTTTGTCTCTTGGTAGCTTTCCAGACACTTTGCCCCAGCCTGTAGTGCTGTCTGGGGTTGTTGTGACCCAAGGGCGTGACCCAAGGGCATGACCCAGCACTTGGCCTTATTGAACCAATAACAATACAATGTCAATGACAAAGTTCAAAAACGCCTGAAATATTTTCAGTTTTAATAATCAGAAAGTTGAAAAATATATTTGCTTATAAGAGCACACGATGTAATATTAAATCATAAAAAAAATTAAGAACTGAATTACTTAAAAAAAACCCAAACACCTTTTTNAATACTTGATTGTGTAAACAACTGAAGATCACTTTGGAACATAAAATGAAGACACACCAAGCAGCATAGTTTAAGTGGATTAACCCATGACAAAACTGAAACATTATATTAATAAACAGTGTTAACAGCATTTGACCAGCACGTTTGTTTTGTCCCCTGAACAGAGTTCTTGGATTGTGGTGGTTTGAATTGAAATACACTTTAATAGGTAAAGCAAAAGACACATGTAAGCAAAGCAAAATAGGAATTAATTCACTGCTTCCCATGGGCAGGCAGGTGTTCAGCCATCTCCAGCAGAGAAGTGCCCCATCACACATAACAGAGATGTGGGAGGACAAATGCCATCACTACAAACACACCTCCCTTCCTCCTTCTTCCCCCCACTTTACATGCTGAGCATGACACCATATGGTATGGAATATCAAATACAGCTAATACATGCAACTAAGCACTACAGCAGTTAGAACCATGTGGTATTGCTAGACATTCTTTCTGTACCAAAATATATATTTTTAAAATTTTTTAACTTCTATGGAAACAAATATTGTTATTATATACTACTGGAGAAACATAATGCCCCATTTTTCCATTTCTTATAGCCCATCAAGTATCATGTACTATTTTGTCTTTATGATATTTCTGTAATAGGCCAACCTTACTTCAGTCAGCCAAATACTTACATGTAATATTAACCTGTATGAAATCATGCCAGGATTGGCAGTAAGAATGGAAACTCTAACTCAGTTTAAAAAACTGTATAAAAAATTTTACAGATCTTAATTCCTATAACAATGGAAGTATTTCTACTGTATAACTGAAACAGTTTTTCAATAACATTAAAAAAAAAAAAACACAACAAAAAACTAACAAACCCATGATTTGTAAAAATAACTGAAACTATTAAAAATAATCACAGAAGCCTTCAGGTTGGAAAAGACGCCCAAAATCATTGAGTCCAACCTTTGACCAATCACCACCATGTCAACTAGACCACGGCACTAAAGTGCCACATCCACTCACTTCGTGAACACCACCAGGGATGGTGACTCCACCACAGCCCTGGGCATCCTGTTCCAATAACAACACTTCCTGTGAAGAAATTCTTCCTGATGTCCAGCCTGAACTACAGCTGGTGCAGCTTGAGGCCATTTTCTCTCATCTTGTTACTCATTGCCTGGGAGAAGAGACCGAACCCCACCTGGCTACAACCTCCTTTCAGGTGGTTGTAGAGTGCCATAAGGTTTCCTCTGAGCCTCCTTTTCTCCATGTTGAATGCCCCCAGGTCCCTCAGCTTTCCTCATAGGACTTGTGCTCTAGATCCTTTCTCAGCTTTGTTGCACTTCTCCGAACACCAGCACCTCGATGTCTTTCTTCAGTTGAAGGGCCCAGAGCTGGACAGAGCGGGATTCAAGGTATGTCCTCACCAATGCCAAGTACAGAGGGACAACCACTGCCCTGGTCCTGCTGGCCATGCTGTTGCTGTTGCTGATACAAGCTAGGATGTCATTGACCTTCTTGGCCACCTGGGTACACTGCTGTTCATGTTCAGATACTGCCGACCAGCACCCTCCTGCTACCCCCACTTCCCATCCCCCGGCCTTTGTCTCTTGGTAGCTTTCCAGACACTTTGCCCCAGCCTGTAGTGCTGTCTGGGGTTGTTGTGACCCAAGGGCGTGACCCAAGGGCATGACCCAGCACTTGGCCTTATTGAACCAATAACAATACAATGTCAATGACAAAGTTCAAAAACGCCTGAAATATTTTCAGTTTTAATAATCAGAAAGTTGAAAAATATATTTGCTTATAAGAGCACACGATGTAATATTAAATCATAAAAAAAATTAAGAACTGAATTACTTAAAAAAAACCCAAACACCTTTTTTCCCAATTCCCTGCTTAAACAACTGTGCACATATTTCTATTTTGCTCTCCTCACATTAAAAAAGAAATTTTATTTTTTCTTAAGTATTTCACTTCAAAATGTAAAAAAAAAAGAGCAGAAATCCCCAAAGCCAAGAAATATAACCATTGTTTTATTCCAGTTGTGCTTGAACTTTGTCCCTACCATTGTTGATGCAGGTTCTTCTGTATGAGTAAAACAGTCAATGTGACTGCAAACAATTCTACAAGTTTCTCAACATTCGAGCAAACAAACCAACAATGGATTATGGGGTGTTTGTTTGGTGGTTTTTTCTGTGGCATCTCTCACTTATGCTTTCCTAAAGAGGATTTCTGGATTTTTTTATTTTTTTCTTTTATTATAGAGGAGTATTCTATACTTCTGTATTTTCTTAATTGTCTTCTACCAAAATGCTAGGATCTGTCTAAGCGCATGCAATTATTTTGTGACATGATACCTTGCTTTGTAACAGTAAAGTAATCTATGGTGCAGCTGGGATCATTACACCATTTTCTTTAATAATAAGCTTTTGAAGAGAGCAACAAAGCAAAATTTAATTCCTAGAAAGCTTTCAGGGAAGTTAATGAAAAACCTACTCTGATCTCACAAAAAAAAAAAAAAAAAAAAAAAAAAAAAAAAAAAAA
>VXBX01009346.1:0-18692 GCA_013400415.1 Scytalopus superciliaris | reverse complement strand
CTCCCCGCGCCGCCTCCAGGGACCCCACACCCGCCGAGACCCTGCCCCACCGCCCCAGCGCCTTACCGGGTCTGCACCCAGCCGGGGGGCAGGAGGAGGGGGAAGAGGAGGAGAAGCATCACCAGCGGTGGTGCAGCTCCCTCGCGGCCCGGGCAGAGGGTCTGCTTTCAGGTCTTCCCTGTGTGCAACTTCTTACATATACATACTCTGCCCCACCAGCTGCGCTACATACTTGAAGAAAAAAAAAAATAATAAAAAAGTTCAAAATACTTGTTTTGACAGATGAAATGTGCCATAGTCACAGGTGAGCATATGTCAATCTGTTGGGGGTACTGCAGGAAGCAGTTTGGAGCCAAGCAGTACCCACTGCAAGTTAGGAAAAAAGGCCAGAATTGTTCCACAGTTCTTAATGCTGTTTTTCAATTAGGCCAATATTCAATGACACAAGTTGCCATTTTACCCCAGATGTCTGATAGTTGCCAATCCCTGTTTTCAGTCCCTGGGGAGATAATCAAGCAAAATGTTTAATGCTGCAGAGATTTACACACTTTCTTTGCTTTCCACAGTGAATAGTTTCATTGACCTCAGTGAAACTATGTAGGAGGTGCAAAGCTAAACATGTGGTTTTTAAGTCTTTGCAAGATTTTAGTTTAAATCTCTCTGTTTTCAATGGCACATAATAAATCCTTCAGGAATTGGTAATGTCATCCAAGCAGTATGTTGCCTGCCTAAGAAAGCATTTATCTGACACCCAGTTACCAATGAACACTTGTATACATAACTTTTCTTCCTCTTGGAGTGTTACCTGATGTTTGATTGCTGTTTCTCCACTAATTTTTAGTGAGTGATGTAAAAATACTAGAAATGTGAAGCATGGCTGGTGCAAGGTTTGTAATGCTGAAGGACAAAGTGGTTTGAGTATGTTATTTTGGTTTCTAATGCTCCTGAAGTGCTTTCATGGATATATATCAGTTTATTCAGAAGTGATGGTTCCACAGCTAAAATGCCTCAGTTTTGAGAAACTTTAAGACTTTAACTTCTGTCTCTGCTGATCCAGTTCATGGGTCTTTGCAATTATGGTAATACAGACAGGCACTCAGCCATCAAGAAACTAGACTGAGATCACCAACCTGTTTGACAAAGTATTTTCAGTTTTCCCGTTACCACAGAGAGTCTGTGTTGATCCTGGTAATAAATTTCTCTAGGTAATTGTTTTCCCCACTAGTTGTCAATGTTCACAAATGAAGTTGTGGCTCACATCTTGCATATGTTTGCATGTTTGCCTGATGCCATGCTGCTCTGCTGGTGGCTGTCTCTGAGGACCACCTTGAAGACAGACTCAGTCTAAGTAAAATGAAGCAGACTGTGTTTCATCACCCAACCATGCAGCCTTTCTTGCTGCTCAGGCTACAGTTCTGGATGAAACCTCAGAGTCTCCCAGAGCATAATGCATTTAGTTGCAGACCAGTGTTCTAAAACCTCATTTAATAACTAAAGAGCTGGCAGTCATACGTATTCCTTGCAATATTTTCAAGTCTCCCTTCTTTTCTATTATTGGTTGAGAAATTAAATTTGGGAATTCAAGTTACCAGCCTTAGACCACACCTGAGATTTGCAATAAAGCCAGGAGCTTGGGAATGCCACTCAAAACCCATACACAAGTGTAAATGATATTCCCCAAAAGATATCTAAGAGTTGTTGACTATCTAGTTTGAGACTTTGTTCATGGGTAAATTACTCGCCCCAAATGCTAAACAGCATTTAGAATTTTAATAAAGGATGTGAACATAAACCATGTTTTGACTTTGCAGACTGAGCTTGGTGAAAATGTTGTCACACCCTAAACTGTGTTGGTAGCTATTCGCAGTCCATTTTTCAGGTAAGTTATTTCATCAGTTAGTCAATATCCAGGTCTCCTTAACATCCTAGTATTTCAGGTTCTGTGCTATGCCTACTGAATTCTGTGACAACTTTGCTATTGATTTCAGATGGCATTGCAGGTATCTGCCCATTCTCACATGGATTTCTCTTGCTTAGGTACAACATTTGAGTTGATGTCAGAAAATAAGCTGTAGGAATAAGAAGTCACAACTCTGGAGAAGTTTTGATAAATGCATCCCTCAAGTAGCTCTCACTGTGCTGTTTATTTTAGAGAAATGGGCATCCCTGAAGAAGAGGAGCCTGCCTGTGCAAAGTGCCACACTGCATGAGAGGAGTGAAAGCTGCAGGATGGAGAACTATGTGGACTGCTGAAAAGCAACAGAAAAGTAGGGAGAGTAATAATGCTTTGCCTGATATCAGAATCACGGAATCATAGGATGGCTGAATTTGGAAGAGTCATCTGGCTCAACACCCACCATACACGAAGTGCCACCTTGATCTTGTTGCTCAGGATGGGTATATCTGGATGTTTTTTTCATATCTCCAAGGATGAAGACCACCCATTGCAACTAACTGTTCAAGTGCTCAGTCACCTCACAGTTCCCTGATGTTGTTCAGAGAAAACCTTCCATGCTCCAGTTTGTTCCATGTCCATTGTCTCTGGACTTGTTACTCAGCACCACGGAAAAAAGAGCCTGGCTCTATCCTCTCTGCACCCTCCCTCCAGTTATACATTGACAAGATCTGCCCTGAGTCTTCTCTTCTCTGGGCTGAGCAACCCCAACTCTCTCAGCCTCTCCTCATAAATACAGGTCTCAGAAGGAGCTTAGAGAGACAGAATAAGCATGTGACAATTAACATGAGCAGAAACTGGAGTGAAGCTAAGTGAGTGCATGCAGAGGAGGATAACTGTCACTGAAATAGGAACTGAAGAAATGGGAAGTTAAAGACTCTTTTCGCTAACATCAGTACATCTCTTGCATCTTGAGAAGGCAACCATGGATTTACTAGACAAGGAGAAAGAAGGAATGCATGCACGTTTGCACCACCTCTTACAGCACACTGAAGTCATACTCCTGCAGTCACCTTGCTGCCGTATGCCCTGACAGATGCCCACTAAAGCAGAAGGCTTTATTCTGGGCAGCACGTGCTAATTCAACCAGCAACTTACAGGCAGGACAGTTGATGTACTGAAGCAGAATCTGCCCTCAGAAATGCATATTTATTATGGCCCTAGAACAAAGTCAGTGCATCCAGCCACTGGAAAATATTCACATGTATCAGTTTTTCCACTGCTAAAGAGTGTTCACTGGTTGAAGTGCAACTTTATAAATCCTAAGATAGTTTAAGCTCATAGGAAACCAATTTCTTACACATGACTAATTTCAGCATTATGAGTTTAAGCATATGAATGATTGTGGAAGCTGGCAGTAGAATGCTGAAGCATCTTGTCTTTTGGGGTTTTTTTTGAATAAAAAGCAGTGGATATACATTCTCTATAGTGTTTACACCTGCAAATCCCTCCAAAACGAGAAAAATATACTCCTTCTAACTTTATATCCCTTCCAAAGTCAGTCATAGGCTTTATTCTGACCTCAATATTAAGACTTTATGCTACAAGTAGATTTCTGAGATGCCAATATGTTGCCATTATTGGAAGTAACATCTCTAAATCCCAGTTCATTGCAGTAAGAATATACTACTTCAGAGGTCACATTGTACAGGGACATGAAAATCTGATACTTGACAACCAACTATTGAGGACAGTTACCTCTATTCATGGTACATTTACTATAAAGCCAGTTTAAGAATTGCAGCAAAACTGTGTTTTAATTGACGACGGTTTTGTTACACTGTGTCTGTGAGTGCTACAAATAACAGTTTCCATTAGCAACATCCTACAGTAAGATACTGTCATGTAGGTACTGTTCAGCCAGAATGAGTTTGCTGGGATCGCTTGCTAACTTCATCATAGAACTTGACTTTTAACAGTCAGATTTTGACTGGCTTGGACAATGCCAGTTATCTCAGTTTCCCCCAGAAGTTCATAAAATATTTATAGTATTTTGCAAGCTGGGAAACTGAGTCGTGGAGAAGCCTGCCTCAAGGGAGCAAAGCTGAAGAGGGAGCTCAGTCCGGGTCCCTTTCCACTAGCAGTTCTTGCCACTGTAAGTGCTGAGGGGCACAAATTGTGCTGAGAGTCCAGAGGGGCAGGGGGCCTTCCTTCACTCTCTACCTTCTTGTGTGTGACCAAGGAAGAGCATTGGTTCCCTCCTCTGTCCACAGCTGTTTCTCCCTCTCTAGGGGTAGAAGAAGATGCAGTCCTGGGCTTTTGCTCCTCACTGCTGACAGGTGATGAGCTGCTCTGGGATGCAGATCCCTGCTGGGAATGAATGCCTGCAGTAATTTTCCTTAGAATGGGCCAAACTGGTATGGTTTTTCATATCAGTGTTATATTGAGAGACACAGCAAACCTTTACTACAAATGATTTGAAGAGAAGAGTAACATACAGAAACGCATATCAACAACAGTCTTCAGCCACTAGCAGTAGCAATAGGTGTTGGCATTATTACCTTCGAGGAGCTTAACTTCTGGCAGGACAGTGGCCAAATACTTCTAATTATGAGCAAATTTTCTACGACAGCAGTGACCACATTTAAAAGGCTGAGGCTGCTGCTCTCCAGCAAACCCTTTGGTTTGCTTTTGGGTTGGATGGAATCAAGTACTTTACAGCTCTCAAAGTTAGGAAAAGCAACTGTAGCTGTCCTGTCAGCACTGAACAGTCCTCCCAGAAGCACTTCAGCGGTCGTTTCTTCAACAAGCAGCTTGCCCTTCATTCGTTTTTAATTTCACAACACAACTCTTCTTCCTTGAATTATTCTTCTCCGGGAATATTTTAGTATCTACACAGCAAATCTCCCTCGGGCGGTCCTCGCACCACCGAAAAGGCTGACCCTTCTGCTCCGGGGCTCCGGGCACTGCTGAGCACAGCTCCAGCCGAGCCGAGCCGCGCTGAGCGGGGCCGGGCAGACGCCGCGGCGACACCGTCGGTCAGACACATCCCCTCCAGCCCCGACATGCCGCCCGGAGCGTGTCAGCGCCCGACGCCGCCGTGTCCCGGCTTCGGGGGTCCCGGAATAGGGGTTAGTCTCTGGCATCGCCCCGCCAGCCCCTGACCCGCCCGGCTTCCCCTTACCTTCCTCCCCGGCCCATTCATCCTCCGAGGAGCGGCAGGGAGCGGAGCCGCCGCCGCCACCGCCTTCCCGGGGCTCGCCCGGCCCCCGGAGCTACCCCGCTACCCCTGCTGGAACCGCTCCAAGCACACGAGTTTCGCTTCCGAGGCTCCAGCGGTGAAGGAGCGCAAAAGGGCTTTCTCGGGTTATCCTGGCCGCCCGGCGTCCCCACTTGCCTGTGCCCTGTACAGATTATTGTTGTCTCTGATCGGGAACATTTAATAATGGGGGAAAGCGTTCGGCTCTGTGCCTGGCGTGGTTATGTGTGCTAACAGTCACACAGCCTTTGAGAGAGAGTGGTAAATCCATTCCCGGAGATGGTAGCTGGTTACTAGTGCTTTTCAGGATCCTCCGGTAAAATCCAGCTTCACCATGGAGGAGAGAGGAGACAAACTGTCTGGAGTTGAGAGAGACCAGCATAACCATGATCTGGAGCAAATCTCAACTGCCAGAGGTGGGACTAGAAACATACTTTGAACAGCTTATTTTAATCTTTGAGATGTTCTAGTTTACAGCAAGTATCAAGTAGACAAAAAGCATCATCTTGGAAATGACATCTTTAGTCTTGACTCTCTCACTTCGGTACTCTTTCCTTCATGCCTTCATGCTGCTTTTCCTTTTGGAGTATTGCTGTTTCTGCTGAATTCATTAATATTGTCAATGCTTTGTAGTGGCATGCAAGGCCTCAATGATGGAACTCCACACGATATTCAGACAACACCAGAAAAACCAATTCCTACTCAAAAAAAAGTCAAAGGCTTGCACACTGGAGACCATATGACTGTTACAAAAGCAGAGCAACATTAAAGATGACTGGGAGCTATGCGACAAGTATGGTGAAGTCACAACAACTGCCTAGCCAAAACTACAGAAAAACCCCCACTGACCACAACACAAAATAAACCTAATGCTCTGAACCTGTGCAGAAAATCAGTTGTAGAGAGGAGAAGCAGAACCAGTGAGGGTCAGCAAGTTATGTCAGATTGAGGCTAGGAGAAGCAGAACCAGTGAGGGTCAGCAAGTTATGTCAGATTGAGGCTAGGGACAGTGAAGAGCTGCCCTACTTCTATGGGAAAAGACACACAATCAGCAAATACAACCCTTGAGCTTCCCAGAAACCCCAGACAGTGCACATACTGAAATATCATCAAAAGCAGGTCAGAACAACCCCTCCTTCCCTTTGTGGCCATACATCTGCAAGAGCTGTTTTCAGGGAGCTCATGTCCTTGGCCCTCCCTCAAAGGTCCTGGTCCTGCATGGATGAGGTGGACAGGAGGTTTGCTACAGTCTCAGCTGCACACAGCCATGTTCTTGGATATGTGGGACTGCAGCCTTGATATGGTCTCAAGAGGAGGCATAACCTTTCTTCTTCACCACCTCTGCACATGCATCAGGTGTCAACCAGCCAAGTGGAAATCTCAAAATCAGCTTTGCCCAGTTACTTCAAATGATTGTCAGAGAAGCAAGCATCACAGTCTGCCCTGGGTCCCTGCTTTCCCCAGGCAGACAAATTAGGTACTAGTTAATTACTCCTGCCATTCTCTGCAGCCATGCTGTCTTTGCAACAGAAGGAAAAAGGGACTTACCCAGACTTAGCACCACAGTCAGGGAAAAGTGCTCACCTGGACACAGGGGCTCAAAAGTGCCCACAGCACTAAGTTCTGGATGCAGCAAGACAAACGTTCTGTAGTTTCCACAGGGTCCTTTCCCTGCATTTTTCCATTGTTTTTTTTATTCAGTACTTATGTGCTAGATTGGATTTAACCTCTCCTCAGGTTTTCAGGTCATCACAAGGACAAACTGAAAAAAAATCATTAAGGATTGATGTTAGAAGCTGAGGCAAATAGATATCTAACCAATAGTCTCTGGTAGAGCACAGCTGGACGAACAGGACACTGCCTGGCAGAGATTTGTCATGTGATATGTACTCGAAAAAGAATTGCTTGTGGCACTGGCTAAGAAAGAACCATTTTTCAGAGAGCAAGTGCCATTCAATAATACTACTAATAATAATGTTAACAAATAATAGTAACTATAGTAATATATTTTCATCCCTGAACAATTTACTGCCATTTTATATAAAAGATAAAGCTGACAGAGCTGTGGACTTTATGCTGCATTTCAGGTGCCTCATTCTTGGATACACATTGTATTGCCCTGCTTAGTGCCATCTCAAAAGCTGTCAGAGGAAATGAAGGCCCAATTCAATCCCACACTGCCACAAATTTCCATAGACTTTTTGACCAAAATCAAACAAAAAAAGCACACAAAATTGCTGAATCACTCCCAGTCCCACTTGTTGAGCCTGGCCTGCAGAAATAATGGAATGGAATGGAATGGAATGGTCACACTTGAGAGTGAGGAGTCAGTTCAAAAAGTTTCCAGTAGACTTCAGATAGTGCTGATAGCATTTGACTTTGATGGGACTCATAGCATGAGTAAAAGGCTGCAGGAGCCTTCATTAATCCTCTTGTTATCTATAGGCTTCAGAATGTATCAATAATTTAATTTACCCTGGTTAATCTTTTACAGTGCAATCTTTGTATGCAGTCAATGCCATAATATTTTAAGTACATATCAGCTGATGTTATAAATTGCATCAGTTGATATGTACAGTAGCTTCTTGTCTTGCCTTGGAGTGGTTCATTGGTTGACAGACAATCCATTTATTGTTAATGTGTCCTCAACTGACAGTCTGATGGGACTATTTTATGTTCTTATGAAGTAAATAAAAAGTAATTAAATATGAAAATAGTATAAAAACAGCACAGCAAAATTTGTAAACTACAAGCCAGAAAGCCACAAACATCACATAAAGCAAATACTCACAAGGGTTATCACTTCTCTCTAGACTTACTGCAAATCAGAAGAGAACACTACACCACACTGTGAAGAAGAGCTACAGACACTGAAACACCCAATTCAATGAGCCAGTCTAGCAGAACTGAGCATTCTAGGTGATTTTTGTCCAGAATAGGGAATATACACTTCATCACATAATTCAGATGAGATTTGCTCACTCTCAAGTATATTTGCGATACCTAAGGACAGGTTCCTTTCTAAGTGAAGTTCACATGAAGGCAATGCTTTGTTCTATCACTGCCCAGCATAAGGCTTTTGTGGGCTATATGGTCCACTCCTGGCTCTGTAATAAACCATGCCACTAATAGAATCAGAGGGAGGAGACTCTGTAATTAGGAAACAGTTCAGAGAAGCCCAGTAATTCCTGACTTGCACTGCTGTGGTCTTCAAAAAATTAGGCATTGCAGAGAAAACTCATATTAAAAGTAGTGTACAATAAAAATTTTCTCTAGCTCAGGCAAAGTTTTCTATCCTTTTTACTGTCTCCCACAAACAAACAATAACTAATAGCTTTGGGATTTTGCTGTTGACTATTCACTGACATAAATTTTGCTATAAAATAGTATTAGGAGTATTAATCTTAGCCATTGTAGGGAAATTCTTCACATTTTGGCAGGCTGTGTACTTACCAAAGATATCTTCCATCCTGGAAAGACAAGCACATGGCTTTCAAGAGCTACAAACACTTGGCAGAATCCTGTTACTTGGCTGGGGCACAAATAAAGGAAGAGGCATGAATCATTCTGTGTCTGCGATCTCTCAGAGTAACACTTTAAACACACAAACATGAATTCCACTATTTTAGAGCACTCCACAAAAGAACCATGTTGTAAGCAATCCTTTGCCAAAGATGATGGTTACATCACAGACTGTGTGCTTGTGTGACACACATGCATGGATGGATAGGCACAGGGCTTATGCCAAGGTAACTACGATGAATACAAACTTCATGTGAGTCACTGACATCTTTAAAACTCATTTGTTCTGGGACAAAAGACAATATGCCTGTGCAAAATGTGTTAATACAATGTTTACAAAGCACCTGCTAGAATACAAATATTATAACAGGTGCATTTTAAACTTCTCCAGTGTTACTCCTCTGAGAAACCACTACTCAGCCCATTGTAGGGAAATAATCTGATTTTTTCTTCTCTTTGCAATAATGCAATGAACTTACACAGTCATTCCTGAGCAACCGAGACAGATGCAGCAGAAGAATCCCTTTCTTTGCATGTCATAAAGTCTAACCCAGAGCTGTTGCACCAAAAACTGGTATTCAGATGTGCAAGTCATGTCTATCTACAGACTCAGTTTAGAAAATTTGACCCTCTTCTTGGCATTTTGCTTTCCATTACACATATGGATGAAGTGAATTAATTTTAGAAATATAGTGAAGATTTACTAGGTCCAGCAGTTAGCAGAAAAAAAAGTCACTGAACCGTTCTACTTCATGTCACATTAAAATTGTATATCCTTGTCTCAATGGCATCTACAAAGGTATCTGTAGTTATGTCAGGCTTGGAGAAAAACAGTTTCCAGAGCAGAGGAATTGAAAAGCAGCCACACTTTAAAAAACCATAAAGAGCATAATAAAACATACCAGTTTTAAAGGATCTGGTGGCAGAACTATACGTTTTCCTCTGAGTTGCACAGTTCTGTCTTTAGTACAACAGCTGCCATTTTCTTATTTCCACAAGCAATGAAGATAACTCCTGTTGCCCTCCAAGAAGCATCCAAGAATCTTCACTACAGCTTAGCCTCTCTTTCAAGCTGTGGTAGTAGGTATGTTAAAATTATATCTGCACAAAGGGAAGAGAAGTCTTTTACACATGGCAAATGAGTGTAAAAGGCTGCAGTAGGTTCAAGGCATAATGCCAGAAGGGCAGCAACAAAGAGTCACAGTGACCCCGTACACAGCACCTTGGTGCCTCTGTCCTAAAGACAGCCTGAAACTGATAAACCTGGGGGATGTGAGCCATTGAACTGCTTGCTGCATACCAACAGTTTTACTCACAAAGTGGCAACATGATTATCTACCAAGTCAAGGACTCCCAGTCTGGCTGTAGCCTGCAGCTCATCCAGACTCTAGACTCTGCAGGAGTATGGATGAATTGCTGGAGTGGTGGTAGCCAGGCCCTACCTATCTTGCCGCCTTCCTTGCCACGGTGCTGGGCTGCTGTACATGCTGTGTAGTAGGGCTATGTACCTGCTTCCTCCTCAGGAGGATGGCTGAGCACCCTGGGCTCTATCATCTGCTGTGCTTACAGCAGCTGACTATGCTCCCTCCCCTCTAGGAGACACAGACTGACTGATTTGCTCACAGGCCCCCAAGGTTAGAAAATCACACCATACAGACTGGGAGGTCTCAAAACACAAAGCACTCCTTGCAAAAGTCATGGACAAAGCAAAGCCACTACTCAGTTGAGTATCAGCTGCTGATGCAAGGGCAAAAGGTATGAAAGCTGCCACTCTTCCTCAACTCCATTCTGGTAACAGAATGAGCACATAAGATTGCAGGTCAGAGAGCAGTCCTACCTACTTCTGGACAACACCTTCTAGAAAAATCTAGGGTGCAAGACCATTTGCAACAACACACAACTATTTACAACTTGTTTGCTGATCCAGATAATTTTCACCCACAACTCAGGTAGGTAAAATATTCTCTATATGCAGACAGAAATCTGCATGTACAGAAATCATGTACAATGTTTTCAGGCTCACATCAATAATCCAAGCTCAAGTCCATTTTCAAATCTGACCTTTAAAATGACATAATGGGTTTCTCAGTGCATTGTATGAGAATGATTATTTTTCCATAGTGGGTAATTTTAGATAACAGCAAATACCACAACTTTAGCTAAAGAAAGAAACAAACTCTAGAAAAAAAATAATCATGCTGCCATAGACTTACGACAGTATTCACTAATTTTCATTAAAATGTGCTTTTGCAGAGACTATCCTGCCTCAGTTTCCCTTCAAACTTCCAAATTCATCCCATTACTTCTCCTTTCCCTGTATCTTTTCCCCCTTGTCTCCTTGAGCATTTTCTCTCCACAGTTTATGTCCTTTACCCCACTTGTCTGTAGGGACTCACCTTGGCTTTCTATTCCAAATAACCTTTTCCTGAAAAATAACAGTTCTTCAGAGCACTGCCTTCTTTCACCATCCTTCCCTTATCTCCAAGATTATGGACTATGCTGTTTGCTTTCTCTACCTAATTTTACTGTAATTAAGTGGTGACCCCTTAAATCAGGTTTCTGCTTTATATTTTCTCCCTATTCCATCAAACAGTTCTTTTAAAGGCTGATGATACTGCCATCTATTTGAGTCCCCCATACTGTTGGAGGAGTAAATAGTGACAGTGACCTTTCACTCACAGGGCAATCACTATTGCTCAGTTGACTGAGCACATCCAGAAGTATGATTCTAAACACAGAAAAGATCAATTGGAAAGAAGGAATGATTAAATAAAACCTAGGGAGCAAAATTATCCCAAAGCAGTTCTGCCTCCTCCTATCTGTGACCATCATCGCATGCTCATCCTGTCTCATGACCAAGAGTAGTAGGATGACCAAAATAAAATTAATATAACTGCATACATATCATACTCCTGTCCATTGCAAGAAGCTCATCATCTATAGCTACTGCTGCTGTTTTATTCACACAGCTCTGAAATAAGACTGATAGGAAATACTGAAGGCAGATGGATTATTTTCTCATCTTCCTTTGTATAAGGAGTAGTTTAGCATCAGCTAGTACTTACTAAGACTACCATTATCCAGATACATTTGCTTCAGCAGAAGGTCAATAAAACCTCGCTGAAGAAATTGGTAATACCCAGTTCTGCACAGGGCAATGGAGAAAAGAATCAGAGGTACAGTCTGTCATCAATATGAATGACTTCATTGAAATTCTAAGAAAACTCCTTGGTTTTGTCTCTGAAAAATTACATTCTTAACCCAAGTAAAAACTCTGGTTCACTCTGGAGCCATTTCATCCACAACATGCCTGCAGAGCTGTATACAGCAAAGGCACTCAGTTCTGTATCCACATGGTGGTCAAGCACTATTCCTGAACTCCTTGTTTACAGTGACTTTATCTCCTTTTCCTCATCCATCTCTGAAAATTGCCAATGGCCTACAGTGATACATGCTTTTCTTCTTGTCTTTCCTTCCCATTCATTCCAGGAACCCCTAAAAGGTGGACTTATTTTTTTCAGCTATAATCTCCCAAATCTATCTTTAATTAAATAACTGTTCTTTACAGTTTCTCGACCTATCTTGTAGACTGAAGCAGAAATGGAAAAAAGTGTAATGTTGTTTGGGTTTTGCTGTCACTGTGTAGGTATGTGGTGTTCCACAGATTACTCAATGACTGCTAAAGCCTAGTGCATCTGTGAGGCTGGTTGCTAGCTGTTCAGCTCTCCCGATTTTCTAAAATTTCCTTTGTCCCTGGAGAGTATAAAAGAGTCCACACTCAAAGTTCCTAAAGTCACCACAAAGGCTCCAGCCTGTTGGAGGTTTTTTAACACAGGGTGGTGACATTACCTAGCACAGTGTAATGTGCTTACACGAAGAGTGGCAACACTCATCATGCATGAGACTTATGCAAATTCTGTGTATCTGCTTAGGCATTTTAGTGTGAGAACCAAAGTGAATAGTTGTAGGACACGGAATGTCTCCTTGCATGGGAAATGGAAATTGGTAAGTTTGGAGACAAATATGCATATGTTTGGGAGGTGACAGAGGAGGGTGTGAGTCAAGTACTACAGGTTTGCTTACCCCGAAGGAGTCTTGGATTCTACCACATCTATTTTAATCACCTGAGAGAGAGTTGTTGTTTAATGCTGAATCCACGTTTGTGGAGTAGCAAGTCACGTTTGGCCGCGATGTGAGGAGCGACACAGTGAGACTATTTGTGTTGTGCTGACAAACGCCATTGAAATAACATCAAGATGATGAAGTGCTAACTCCTTCAGCAAGAACCTCTCACCTTGCAGAAGCTCTAAATAAAGAGATAAAAGGAAAACAAACAAGCAAACAAACAAACCAGCCAAAACAAGCAGGAACATAAGAATTAAAGCCATGGCTAGCTGCACAGAAGCCAAAAATCCCGACACGACGATTTATAAATTTCCAGTAATATTGCTGTCTGAGCACCCTCTAGTGGCTGAGAATAAATAGCTCCAGAGATGAAAACGCGATCCTACAGGGAAAAACGAAGCAGAAGACGGTGGTGTCTCATTGACTTTGCTCGGACAATTAATCATTGTACGCATGTTTTCATTTGCAAGACAGGGAAATAACTCAAGACTCAAACCCAATTTCATTATTTATCTTTTGGCATTGTGTTCCCAGCATTTCTTTAATTTTCATGTCATCTGACTGGGTTAAAGACTTCTGCTAATTTAAAACCATTCTACCAATTTGTTTTAAATTACTTTTCTTTGGAATGGGAGATTAGAATCAAATGAAAAATAATAAGACAGTATAATGATTTAGAGAAAGATAAGTAAATTCTGAACTGATTTCTTATCCCTGTGACATCAAGGTATATTTTAACTTAATTGCAGATACATAGTGAATTTTTTCTTTTTTTTTTCTTTTTTTTTTTTTTTGAAGGCAAGGCTATTCACTATTTTGCACTTGTATTTAACCTGTAAGAAGAGTTGAGACTGGTCTAATCTGTAGTGATCATATATCACAGCTTTATAATTCCAAAATTTTTAGGAAACATTTATACTTAATTTTACATATGCACAGAATATGCTCCATGTTTGCTCTTTTCCACAATTTTTTGACTTATAGTCTGATATCAGTTGAGTTCAACATAGAAGAAGTGTACACTTCTAAGAATATGGTGCTACAATTTTTAGCTATGCTTACTGTTGAAAAATAGAATAAAATTCACCCCAGGTAGCATGAGACATCTTATTCATATGGGAATCTCCACCAGACGTTACTCCTGGAGACTTCACTGCAGTAAAGGTACTTGTAGTAAGGAAGAGTTAAACTGATGCTGCCAGACAAAAGTTCAGCTCTTATATTCTCTTATCTCTACTGCAGCTTACCTAACTGAGCTTCCCATGCAGGGAAAAAATTGTTCACGGTTATACTGTTGTTGGTTCTTAAGGAAAACAAATATGTTCTCAGGCTTATGGATTGAGAAGAACAAATGGAAAAAAAGTGCTGGATGAGAAGCATTGAAGATAATAACTCCTTTAAATAATTAAAAAATCCTGGATAAAATAGCACTCCAAAATGGTCTTCAATCTAGAAGGTGAAGATCTAAATTCCAGAGTATTTCAAACAGTCCATAACATCTTTCGACCTGTCCTTGCTCAGAGTCCTGAATACAGTTATGATGATCCACTAAAAATTCATATTCCATCTTAACCAGCCATCTACTGAGGAAAAGATCAAAGTCAGAACCCCAGGAAATATGCCTAGTTACCAATTATCTTTTACTTTTTCATCTTCTCCTTACATACGTGACAGAAATAATTTTTACCTTGATTGTAAGATATGCAGACAGAGGAGTCATTTAAAATCTTTGGTGGAGCATGTATTTGAGAAATACAAGCAGGAAAAAAAAATCTTCATTACAGTTAATTACAGTTAAAATGGGTTTGGAAGAGAAACTACTCATATTTTAAAGGCAGCCATGAAAAATGTAATGAGAGTCAGACCCTGATCTGCATTTACCCCGTTTGCGTTAGTGTAAGCCTGCTGTCTTTGAAAGACTTTCTCTCCCTTTATATTCCTCCCAGTGAGATGAGAATCAGGCCCACAGCCTACCTGCCTACCCTTGCCATGATGATGATGATAATGATAATGAAAAAATTAATGGACCTGGAGTCAGTATTAAAAATTGCTTGTACCTAATACTAATTTTCCTCATGGCTGTGAAGCCCTCTTTTTGATGAGAAGAAAAACAGAACAGTTACCAGCTGTTCACATAATGATGAACACTAATAAGGGAAGACACGCATGTTAATGAGCTGGGGGAGGGGAATCAGAAGGGGCACTCATCAGTGTGCAGCTGTAAGTGCAAATCCCTCCTCTGAGTATTTTGAAAATCTGACGTCATATTATGCTGGCAAATAGACATGAGACTGAAATCGGCCCCAGAAAAGGAAAACAGAACTTGCAGAGTCTACTTTCCACCCTGACCAGGTGATCAGCCTCTCTCTCACCATGCTGTTAACAATATTAGGGTAGGTATTATCACTACATGTGGCATTTTTTAAAAAATTATTATTGCAGTCACAAATGAACAGTCAAACTGAGATGACCTCATGGGTCCAGCAGAGAATAACAAGTGAAGAAAGAGATGTGTGGATCAGAGCTGGTAGGAGAAAAATTATGCCCTTTGTTCTCTCTGGTCTGTACATCACACAAACAAATTGAAGCTTAAAGGCTTGCCTGCCAAGTTGTTTTGAAACCTGATGTAGTTGTTTCAGTGCAAAAGCCAGCAAAACTCAGTCCTCCCTTATTTTTAAATTCAGCTTATTTTCATTAGGTTTGGATCAGAGAAGCACAGACTTGGCTGAAATACGCCATTCTGACCAAAGTAACATCTGCATCTAGGTTTACAGTACTCTTATCTAACCCACCTCAATTTAATGAAGACAGGACCTGCTCTCATGTCTTGTAGATGCAACAGATATCAGGCTACCATAGGTGCAAATTCCCTGCTTGTAATTCACTTCCTCTGAATTTTCTCTAAGCAGTCTGAAGAGGATTAGGTCCTTGGAGAAACTCGGCAACAGGAATCCTGGCAGTTTTATCAGAAGGTACATTTGTTCAATTTGTTCACACTGAATGATGTTGGGAGGCTAAATCATCAAAACTGAGCAATGTGGATCTGCAGAATGAGGCCTGTTTAAAAGAAAATCTTGGTCGAGAGCTGAGGATTGCTTAGTCACATCCACAGGTGCCAATTCACAGATCTATGGATTATAGTTCTACATAGCCAGGTATGATTGCCAGTATGAACAACAGTGTTTAGTGCAAAACACAATAGGTGGTGTAAAACTGCATAGCTGGGTCTATGCTGATTTACATCTAAATCTTCAACTACACACTAAAAATGCCTTTGGGTTTTGAGATGTGTAAACAGGTCTTTACAAAAGGGTTAACATTTCATGTAGGGATGCTCACTTACTAGGTTTTCATTTCTCAGTAACAGATGTTGCACTTAAATCAGTACTGCAAGTTGTTATATCAACCTCCATGTCAGGCTCAGATTGAACAGAGGCTGCTGGGGACACGTTCTCTCCTGATTAATAAGAAGATAGTCTTTTTCTTTTTTCTTTTTCTTTTTTTCCCCCCATTATTCTAGCTGTGTTTATACAAGAAAAACATATGCTGCACAGCAGTCAGCACTTCTTAGATAAACTAAGACCAAGAACACAGAGATACATGAAATCAGAGAAGAAATGGAAAACATGAACAAGAGACATAAACGGGAAAAATCATTTAGAAAAAAATCAATTTTCTAGTAAGTTCTACTTAGTCTCACAGAACACACTGAAATGAAATGCAAAACAGGGAATCCAATTTCATCAAGATGCAAAGGTTACACAGGATGGAAGTCAGTAGCATCACATGAATTCATTTAATTCTGAAAAGGTGTTCAGAAAAGTAAAGGTTTCTGTTGCTTTTCAAATGTCTGTAAGAGCTGAGTCTGAGAGATGTATCAATAACAGGATGAGGTGTATGGTAAAAAAAGCCCACAGAAATACCGGTGTTCTAAAACTTAGAGTTGAAGGCAGAGACCACATCATGAGGCAAACTGATCTGATGCCAACCTGACCTGACTGACAAGTTGATCCCTACCTAAGTGTTCCAACAACCTTGCTAAGCTGCTCTTGTACATGCTCTCTACAGCACGCAACAGCAGTTAGAACATGGCTAGAAGCTCACGAATATCTGCTCTTGGCTGCCTTCTCTGAGGAAGGACCTTGTACAAACAAAAACTCACTGGGGAGCTGCTCAACTAGCTATTACAAATGTGCACTCTGCTTGGAGATTTCATGACACTGACCCATGGAGTGGGAAAGTTTTCCAAATCCAGTAATCTTATGCTGCACATTAGGCTCATTTGTACTTGTTTCTTCCCTCATAGGTTGCCACCCTCTTCAATACCATACCTGCAAAGTCTGTCCATGCACTCTTCTTCCTTTTTTTTTTTTTTTAATAACTAACAAACCAAATTCTTTAGCTTGACATCCCAGCCATGTTTTCCAGTCCTCTAGTCATTCTTGCTATGGTCCTCCAGACGACTTCCAGCTTCTGGCACAGCACGAGTTGGGTGGTGGGGATGCACAGAATAAGAGGTTTCTGAAGGCCAAATGAATGATCAGGCTGTTTAGATGAAGCCATATATAATCAGGAAAACCACTGTCACTCACTTGGTGAAATGAACCTTTGCAGAATTTCTAGCACTCTTCCTACAAGCAGACCAAGGGCTTTCATTCTGCCGAAGCACAAGGGCAGAGATGAGTAAGTCACTCTTCCAACCTGAGGAAACCCAAGGTCTCTTGTCCGTCTGGCTATCAGCCAGACATGCAACTGAATTTTCAGCTGTGACTTCAATTATAAAGGTGTTGAAGCCACCAGATCAGTAACAACAGACTCACTGCACACCTTCGGTCTTCCTCTGCCTCAGCTCCCCATAACAGTCCATGTCCGTCCGGTGCAGAAATCTTTTCTGCACCTGGGAGATACTATGTGGGTGTGCTCCTCCATGCCATTACTCTGAGCATAGTCCCCACAGATGTGGTCATGCTGGAAACACAGTGGTGTCCACCTTTTACACTCCTGGTGATAATGCTGGTGCCCTGCAGGAACAAGGCAATTGTATGCCAATGCATAGCTGCTGAATGATCACTTTTGACATGAAGCAACAAGGAAAAGCAGACAAAATTCAGTGCAGGGGAAATTTATCCAATGGGAGTTGTGGTTCTTGGCACCGGAATTTGGTCAAAATACTGTCATGTGTGCTGAAATCCTTATGGAAACTTTAACAGCCCAAAGAAATTAAGATCTTAGATTTTTCACATCTTCTGGAAAGACTGCAGCATGTATTATTGATCAGAGCCTTCAAAGACTGGTTTTCAAAGCACTAAAGCTTGTCCACTGAGTTCAAATACATGAATAATCAGCAGGAAAGTCAATATGGCTTCACTAAGGGCATATTATACCTGGCAAACTTGGTGGCCTCCTACAATGGAGTTACAGTGTTGGGTCATTTAGGGCCTTTGCAAAATATTTGATAGTTCCATGTAGATCCTTGACTTTAAAATTGAGAGACCCGGATTTGGCAGGTGAACCACTCAGTGGATAAGGAATTGACTGAATGGTCTCACTCAAAGAGTTGTGGTCAGTGGCTCAGTGTCCTGGTGGAGAGGTGTGATGAGTGGTGCCCCTCAGGGGGTCAGTATTAGGACCAGTTTTATTGAACAACTTTGTCAGGGACATGGACAGTGGGATTAGATGCACTATCAGCAAGTTTGCTTATGATTCCAAACTCTGTAGGGTGGTTGAAATGCTGGAGCAACCCCCAGCATAAGAAAGACATGATCCTGCTGGAGCAGGTCCAGAGGAGGGCCACAGAGATGACCAGAGGGCTGCAGAACCTCCCCTGTGTGGAAAGGNCTGGCACAGGTTGCCCAGGGAAAGCTGTGGGTGCCCCCTCCCTGGAAATGTTCA
>VXBX01009339.1:159158-169840 GCA_013400415.1 Scytalopus superciliaris | reverse complement strand
CCCGCGGCTGCTCCCGCGGAGGGCACCGCGCTCGGGCACTGACCCCGGCCCCGCGGGGCCCGGCCGCCCCCTCCCGCTCGCCGGGCCCTGCCGTGCGAGCAGCCGCTGCCCCCGCGGCCGGTAAAGGCGGAGGGAGCACGTGCTGCCGGCCGGGAGCCTGCCCTGCCCGGCCACCGTCCCGGGAAAACGGTGTCTGGGGCTGGGGTGGTGCTCAGCCCTACTGCAAACTGAGCGGGTGCCGGGGCAAGCCACAACGCCTCAGTTTCTCGTGATTCTGCCCTAGAAATGGGGGTGACTCAGGCAGTACGGGGGGCCAGGGTGACTGAGGGACTGGCAGCTCAGCGCTGCAGATTCAGCACAACTGGCTGTACGCAGAGTGGTGCTCCCCCTGCTTCTGAACTTTCCACAGCCCCCTGGTTTTGAAGGCCTCTGGAATACTTTGCTAATTTGTGCATTCCATACACTGGAAGACAGACTTAATGGGCTTGAGCAGCAGGGAGGTCACGTCCCGAATGATGTCTGAGCTGCAAACTGAAACAACTCTTGATTATTGATAGATGCTTCTAAAAATGTTCTTTGAATCCTCTTGCTGTGTGTTCCTGCCTTTCTTTGGGCACGATGCCATTCCTGTGTGTACACCCAGCTGATGCTTCATGCCCCAAGAGAGCAGTAGCTGCTTTTATCCATAAACTTCAAAGGTTTCTTTCCAGCTTTATGTGGTGTTTGTAATAGTTGGGAGGTGTAAGTCTTTGTTTTGTAATTTTATCTCACCAAATCTTGCATCATTTAGTCTCCCGTGATTTCTTCACTTCCTGCAATCCCAGTGTTTCATCAAGAATCAGTGTAGTCTTATAAATTCTTAAAAGAATTGTTGAAAGACAAAATAGGGATACTTGTTTTTTGGAGGAGTCACTGTTCTTCATTCCAAGTACTAACAAACAAGAACAAACTTCCTAGTGAAGTGATCTTCCAAAGAAAAGAAATAAGATTTCCTTTATTCTCCATATATTGAAAAAAGGGAGCCTAGGAGGGGCCATACTGAACATTTTTTTCTGTGATCTTAAAAAACCCCAAACCAACACACCACAGAAAAACTTGAAAGGTCATCTAAAATGATGTGTTAAACACAGTGCTGTGGGTATCAAAAAACTTGCTAAAAATACATGGTTTCCCTTTAAATTCCAGACAAGAAGCATGGAAAACATTTTAAGTATTTAGGATACTGCTTCGGGAGGTTTTCTGTTACCTCTACTTTGTATTCAGGCTTCATTAAATCAAAAACATGTAAAAATTGTTGTAAGGCAAGATTTTTGTTTTAAATTTGTAATGGACTTCAGTGTGTATCTAAGACACAACATCTGATAAACACCCACTTCATTATTACTTTAAATCCTTCTAACCTGCCTTTTAGAAAATGAAAAAGTCCTTAATGTTTTTTTTCTTGCTGCTTTTCCTTAGGTGTGCCAAAATGTCAGAAAGATCAGATATCCTTCACTTCAAGTTTGACAACTATGGAGATTCAATGTTACAGAAAATGAACAAACTGAGGGAAGAAAACAAATTTTGTGATGTTGTGGTCCATATAGATGATGTTGAAGTTCACGGGCACAAAATTGTCTTTGCTGCTGGCTCTCCCTTTTTACGAGATCAGTTCTTACTGAACGACTCCAGAGATGTAAAAATCTCTATCCTGCAGAGCTCGGAAGTGGGGAGGCAGCTGCTTCTCTCCTGCTACAGTGGCATTCTGGAGTTCCCTGAAATGGAGCTGGTGAACTACCTGACGGCTGCGAGCTTCCTGCAGATGAGCCACATCGTGGAGCGGTGCACACAGGCCCTCTGGAAGTTCATCAAACCGAAGCAGCCGCTGGAGAGCAAGGAGTGCGAACAGCACAGTGACTCCTCTGAGCTGAAGGAACACCAGGGAGATGATGACTCTCTGCAGCAAGACTCACCCTGCATTCAGCCTTCAGAAGACAGCATGGACATGGAGGATAGTGATATTCAGATCATCAAGGTGGAGTCCATCGGGGAGGTAACAGAAGTTAGGAATAAGAAGGATCAGAATCAGTTTATGTCTTCTGAACAAACTGCACTGCATTCCCCAGAGCCTCAACACTTTGTTATCAACTCTACTGTTGAAAACAGAGCAAGTGAAATAGAGCAAAACCACCTCCACAACTATGCCCTCTCCTATGCCGGCAGCGATAACATCGTTCTGGCCTCTAAAGATATGTTTGGGCCCAACAACCGAGGGATAGACAAAGGCCTCCAGTGGCACCACCAGTGTCCGAAGTGCACAAGAGTATTTCGGCATCTGGAAAACTATGCTAATCACTTAAAGATGCATAAACTATTTATGTGTCTGCTTTGTGGCAAGACGTTCACTCAGAAGGGCAACCTCCACCGGCACATGAGAGTGCACGCAGGCATCAAACCATTCCAGTGTAAGATCTGTGGGAAAACGTTCTCTCAGAAATGTTCCTTACAGGACCACCTCAACCTGCACAGTGGGGACAAGCCCCATAAGTGTAACTACTGTGACATGGTTTTCGCGCATAAACCCGTTCTGAGGAAACACCTAAAACAGCTGCACGGTAAAAATAGCTTTGACAATGCCAATGAGAGGAACGTGCAAGACATCACGGTGGACTTCGACTCGTTCACATGTAGCGCTGCTACAGACAGTAAGGTCTGTCAGCAGGCTGATGCCAGCCAGGTACTGGATGCAGGGAAGCTGCCTCAGGCTGTGCTCAGTTTAAGAAACGATAGTACCTGTGTCAATTAAGCAATTAAAACCTGCCTTTGCAGGGATCGTGACTGAGAGGAGCAAACCATTGGTTTGGGTTCTTCCCTAAACTGGTGGTGTGCCCCGAAAGGCTACGGATGGTTGGACTGCAAAACCGGGCAGGTCTTCAGCCATCACTCAGTCTTACTTGATATTTTCTGTGAATAGCAATCCTCCTTCAGGTTTCTGTCTGTGTCTCTCTACTGTGGATTACGGGGTTAATTGTTTCATTTCTCTCTGATTAGGAGACTCAAGACTAACACCTTTTAAAAGACTCTTGCTGTGGGCTGCAAGTAAACCATCTGCTGTACAGTTAGAAGCCTCTCTGTGTCTGGACAGATGGAGGAAAGAGCAAGGAGGACAAGTCTGTGAGAGAACCCAATTTTTTTTTTATAAAAAGCACTGGATAACTGAAAACACTCCATATACTTAAATTTAAACTTACCTCTTAAAATTACCTTTCTCTGATCTTACCCCTAGACTCCTACAGTTAAAATGAAGTATTTTTGTGTCACTTTTTTGTCCTTTCTAAAATTGTTTCAAGAAACTTCTGCTGCCAATCAATGCTCTCTTAAAAGCTCTCAGGGTTTTTAACCTCGACATGCATTACAAAAAGATGAAACCCTAAGTGATTTGGCAGGGTTAGCTGATCGTTGCATAGAGCTGTTCAAACTGAGGATAAACTGCAGCTCTGGAATGTGAGAGGCTGGTGCCTGGAGTACAAAGATGACCTATTTCTTACACTGGCATACCTGGGATTTTTAAAGAGCACTTACCAGTGCATGTACTGAGACAAGCTAAACACTTCAAAGCTAGAACTTACCATCCATCTTCCATAAGTTTTGCATCACAAACCACAACAGCTGCTGGGTTTAGAGCAACGCTGGAGTGGAGGAATACTGCTTTTTGACACTGTGAAAAGAATCTGTTTTTAAAGCTGCAATGTATAACAACTCCATGCTTTTTTTTTGGCCTTTTTTTCCCACTTGGTTCTTGTATGTCCCTCCTTGATGTCTAATAAGGGCCACATGTCAGTTAACTTGAAACAAAAATACCTGCTATAAGAACTCAAGCAACATAAAGTTTTTTGATTTCTTGGACATTTTTTGAAGTGACCTGATAGTTTCTGACCATTAGTGTTTTACAAAGCCTAGGATAAGGTATAGGTAGCACAATTTCTGTAGGTTAATATATCAGCTATTGACTGTACTCAGCAATACCTCTTGTATACCGCCTTAAACATCCAATGTAGCGGGAATGGCATGTTCATTGGGATTCTGGGATTATACTGTACTGCTTCTCGAAGTGCCGTGGAATTATCCGCATCCCAGTCAGGCTGCAAGAAGCTTAATGTATCTGAGGCACACCATTCCCAGTAGAACAGCACTCTTAGTACACTGAAGTGTAGCATAGACTAATAATCAAATGGCTGATCCTCGGCAGAGAACTGCTGTTTGTGTTTGGAATAAGTATTTCTTCCAATGCAGCTCTTTTCCACAAGGTTTGCCACGAGGCTGAGATTATGCTTCCTACCTAAACGTAGCACTGTTGGTGTGTTCGAGTGAGGGGTGGGGGTGAAAGGCTGCTATTGTATGGTTAAAAATGTTAAAACAGGTATGACCAAAGGTGTGTTCGAGCAAAAAGTGTTTTGTGTGTCGTTATCAGAAGTTGGTCTTGGTCTTCAGTTCTGTGTGTGTAGAAGCCAGGATTTCCTTACACAGACAGTACACTGATGGATGATAAAACGTGTCGATGTTGCAGAACGTTTTCAGAAATCCACATACTTTGAAGTAGACAAGGAAGGTGATTCTGTGAATCAGTTTTTGCAATTGAGTTCTTGAACTACTGTACTTGACTGTTACATGAACTCTTACATGGACAGCTATGAAGTAAGCAATGGAAATGGCATCAGGGCATTCATCTTTCAAGTTGTAGCAAATATATTCAGGCCTAAACTCTACCATTTGAACGTTTTTAAAATTATTATTCAGGTTCCTAGGGCAGAAGATAAGTTTGCATGGGAAGAACTGGTTTTCCTCTTAAAGCCACCTGCTTTCAGAATTGTTTTGAGCTAAATATGACCATGACAGTTGCATCTGACACTTGCATCCTGTCTTCAGGCAGAATCTTCTGTATGGTTCAGACATTTGGATAATCTTACTCACTACATGGAAAAAGTTACAGCACTAAAATCAAAGTGAAGATAGACATGGAGAACAAAAGCTTGCAGAACTGGGTCAACGTGCTGGCAAGTACTAGTGAACAATCCAACCCAATATGAATATGGACATGAAAAAGAAAACGATCTTCTGCCAGAGAAAGGAATGAAACTGTATAAATGCTAGAAAAAGTGGCAGCAAAATGGACAGTATTGAAAGTTTTGTCTAGCTGAGAATTTTTGGTTTTTTGTGGAATTACGAAGTTGTAATGTTACTGTAAGGAAAACAGAGCTTGTTGGAGTAGCTGTGAGTGACCCGAAGCTGATACGAAGAGACAAGGGGTTCCCTAAAAAACAACAGTTATTTGGTTGAGATATATAGGTTTTCAATCCACCCTGTGCTGTGGTGATTTGAGCGTCCGAGAAGGCCGAGACTGCTGGTTGTTCAGTTAAAAGCTGCTGTGGTCATTTGGAAAAAGCAGAAATGCAGAAGACATTGTTCAATGAAAATGGACACATCTGTTGGATGAAAAGTGACTTCTACTAAGGTCTGTGCTCTCAGCCTGGCAAAAGGGTGCAGACCAAAAGATTTATGCAGGAGATGGCTGCATGACTCCAGAAACACTGGAGATCTAAGGGCACTGGTGGTAGAGTGCATCTAAGATTTGCCCCTATATGGAAAGACAAGAGTATAGAAGAGGTACTAGAAAAGAAAAATCTGGCTAATGCTTCTTCTCTGAATTACAGATTAAAATGGAGTGAGAATTATTGGAAATGGAATGAAGAGGCAGCTCGGTTATAGAGTAAGATGAACTTAATTGTCCATGTATGTAAAATGTTGTCTTCATTGCAATGTCCTGAGTAGTGAAAGACTAGATCCATTGGTTGTTGCTACTGATGCTGCATATGCAGATGAGAACTATGGCAGTTATCATAATCTGTGTGTTACTGTGTAGAATACTATTTGCTGGTAAGTGGATAGTCTCACAACTAAATGTGCTGTACAACTTCCTGCATATCCTAAAAATAACTGAAGTCTATTACAAAAATATTTTAATAACTTCTCAATATATTAGGATTTTTTTTTTATGTTGGCATTTTATTTATTTATTTTATATAGAAGAAGGAATTCTTAGAGCTCTTAGGTTTGCCAGAGGTTTGGGCTCACCATTTCTCTGAGTGGTGGTAGCTTGTGTAGCACGTGTTCCTGCAGCACCCGCTGCAGCTGCACAGCCTCCTGCATAGATCAGGGACGAGTGTTTCCTTAATTTATTTTTCTTTTAGAAGACAGGTTTTGCAAGTTAGTTACTGAAAAAATTGAAGTGTCAGTCTTTTTCTCCCCTAGCTTTTTGACAAAACTTAGCTGCCGCTGAACTGTTGTTGAAATAACTGAAAAATGAATTGTATGGAGCTGATTTTGGTTCTGAAGGCATTGGGAGGAGTAAAGGCGAGGAAGGAGAGTCAAAATGTGATAGAAACCGAAACTGTTGAGAAATTATAAAGTCATGTTAAATGCTGATTTTTAAAAACAAAGAGGGGGAAGCGGTGGTGCCTCTTGATTTGGCAAGGGGTGAGAAGGCAGGACGGAAGAACGTTTTTCCTTTGAGATTGTATAATGGATGGATTGAGCATTAGCTACCTCTTCAGTGACTGGGCAAAAGTCTTACACTACGTGTGATAACCAAAGCAGGCGGGTCGGCGGCTGCCTGGCGGTGTCCCGTGGCCGGGGAGCAGCCAGCAGCTCATCTCGGCGGCGTTCGGGGCGGCAGTTCTCCGTTCCCCCGGCTGGTGGCGAGGAGCCCCGGCCGCCGCCCCCGGGATGCCTTACGGGGGCCGACACGTCGCTACCTCTCCCGGCCGCGGGGCGAGGCGCGCCCCGGTGCCGGCGCGGTGTCCCCCGGCGGCAGCCGCTGTAGCAGTGCCAAGTCTTCTAATAAACGTGCTGCTAACTCTGTCTGCCGCCGCCTCTCATTCCCAGCGCGGGCACGGCGGACCGGGGGCGGGCGGGCGGAAGGGGCGGGAGGCGAAGCGGTTCCGGGGCGCTGCGGCACCGGCGGGGAGTGCGCACGGGCTGCGGGGGCCGGGCGGGCAGAGACAGCCCCGGGCGGCGGGCCCTGNCGGGCAGAGACAGCCCCGGGCTGCGGGCACAGAGAGCGCCGGGCGGCGGGCCCTGCCGGAGCGGCAGCACCCAGTGACAGTGGGCAGCGCCCGGAGAGACGCTCCGGCGGCGGCGGGTCCCGCCATGGCGGCGGACTCGGAGGTGCTGCACTTCCAGTTCGAGCAGCAGGGCGATGCCGTGCTGCAGAAGATGAACCTCCTGCGGCAGCAGAACCTCTTCTGTGACGTGTCCATCTACATCAACGACACGGAGTTCCAGGGGCACAAGGTGATCTTCGCCGCCTGCTCCACCTTCATGCGGGACCAGTTCCTGCTGAACCAGTCGCGGCAGGTGCGGATCACCATCCTGCAGAGCGCCGAGGTGGGCAGGAAGCTGCTGCTGTCCTGCTACACGGGCGCGCTTGAAGTCAAGAAGAAGGAGCTGCTGAAGTACCTCACGGCCGCGAGTTACCTGCAGATGGTTCACATCGTGGAGAAGTGCACCGAGGCGTTGTCCAAATACTTGGAGATCGACGCTTCCATGGAGAGCGGTGCCCAGGCTGCAGAGGGGTGCCACTCCTCAGACGCTGAACTGAGGAACGGGGATGAGGCTTTAGATAAAGACTGTGAAATAATTGAGATCTCTGAAGACAGCCCAGAGAACGAAGAATACCCCGTGAAGCAGGAGGAGGGGGATGGCCCGCAGCCTGTGGCACAGAGCTTGGTGTCAGAAAGGAAGGACACGAAATCCCCAGAAATATCAACAGTGGAAATCGGGTATAAGGATGATGAAATTTGTATCTTCAGAATGGATTCCATGAATGTAGCAAATGTAGAAAATGATCATTTTCCTCAGCCTTGCACCTCATCTAAAACAAATCTGTATTTCCCAGAAACCCAGCACTCCTTGATAAATTCTACAGTTGAAAGCAGAAATACAGAAATGTCAGGAAACCACTTTCAGGCTTTTGTCAGTGACAATACAGAAGGAACTTCTAGTGGGGTGAATGCGTTCCAGAGCCTGGAGGATTCTGGCAGCTCCTGGAGGCACCAGTGTCCGAAGTGCCCGAGGGGGTTTCTGCACCTCGAGAACTATCTCAGACATCTCAAAATGCACAAACTCTTCCTGTGCTTGCAGTGTGGGAAAACATTTACACAAAAGAAGAATCTCAACAGACACATCCGGGGGCACATGGGGATCCGGCCCTTCCAGTGCATGGTGTGCCTGAAGACCTTCACTGCCAAGAGCACGCTCCAGGACCACCTCAACATCCACAGTGGGGACAGGCCCTACAAGTGCCACTTCTGCGACATGGACTTCAAACACAAGTCTGCTCTCAAAAAGCATTTGACTTCCGTTCATGGGAGGAGCAGCAGCGAAAAACCAAACCTGAACGCTATTACAAAAGTTAAAATAGACTATGATTGATAGCTGTGGAGTCGGGCTCCACAGAAAGCTCCTGGCTAGTGAAATTCTAGATGCAATTCCAGCTCCACATCCTCATGTAACGGAGAGAAGCACAAACAGGTGACTGGTGATCCAAGACAGGCCTTGGAGCAGCAAACCTGCCTGTTCACTTAAGTTTGCTCTTGCTGTCGGTGAAGAAAAAGCTGTTTCATAGTTGAAAGTAAACTGCAAATTATGAGAAATGATGTCATGCTTCTCTTCAATTATTCTGATCCCCCCAATGATGTTTTACATTCCTGGTTTCAAGGGTAGGCACCACTGACTTTCAAACTATTACTGATACTGCAATAAGCTGAAGCCTGAGCCATGGTGTTGGTAATAACAACTGAGGGAAGGGGACATTTCTATTTATTCAGCGAGTCAGTCGTTCCCATCCAGTTCATGGATCATTTATGCCCAAACTTTGCTAGATCTTTCAACAGAATGAAGGTGTGTTTTCATAAGTCTGTGATGTTTAAGAAAGGACACACAACAGAAACTTCCTTACAAGGAAGCTTTCAAATTGCCTCTTGGAAATAGAGAATTGGTAAAAGAGAAAGAAACAAACAGTATTGCCTTGCAGTTCATTTGTAACTGGATAGTCCCATGAGAAGGACTTCCTTTTACTAAATTCTGCATTTCTATAAACTTCTTTCTTCTAATAATGGGTTTTATCTGTCATACCAGTGTTTTGCGCCTGTATTTCAGTAATTTCGATTAAGTTTAGCCCTGTTTATTGAGTTGTAACATTTGCCTTCATTTTTTACAGATCTTAGATACATACACGCCTTTGAAATTCAGCTGTGTGCTGTTGGGTAACCACAATTCTAACATTCATTTGGAAAATTAGCAACGGCTTAGACATAGGGTTCTCATACTCTGAATCTGTCACACAGTAACACAGTAAGGATGTGTGTTTGCATAGGTGTGTTTGTGCTTTGTCGAAGGTCATTTTGGTTTCATCACGAGCATCAAGAGCCCTGTGATGCAGAGTCTGTATCCTAAACGTGTCTCTGACTGGTACATGTTTTTTCCACTTAATGTGATATGGAGTCAATTCAGTAGTTAATATGAGATAATGGTACTTACAGTTAGCAGAAAGCAGTTCTTACTCCTGTCTGTATAACTCTTTCCTTCAAGTTTTGGAAGTGCTGTTACAAGTTCTTCTGAGTCCAAAAGTCTGGCCCCAGTGCTCCAGAATCTCGCTGGTTCTAAAATCCAAGACAATAGTTTTTAATATCAATTCACAGGTTTCACTTTCCTTCCCTGTGTCTGTGAGTACACCAGCCACTGCTTGGGGTTTTACTGATCAGCTGCGTGAGTGACTGGGTGTGTACAACCTCTGCCAGGCACTGTCCTGTTACTGCCTGTTCAGGTGCATGGTGTGGGTATTTCCCTCACAGGCACTTTCCTGTGTGCCAGAGGGGGAACAGAGGCTGATCTTTTGAGGTGCATCTTCTGTGCGAGCAGATGGTGAGTTATTGTGGTCATGCATGTAAACAAGAGAGGGAGTTGGGTTGTGTGACAGGCCACCAGCATGTTCTGTTCAGTGGCTGCAGTGTCCCAGTAACCTTTCTGAACAAACCCTGGTCTTGTGCACTTGTTCACATTAAAGGTGTTTTATCTCCCCTATATGTAACCACGTCCTGTCATAACACAATAAACGAAATGCAAACAAAGCATTGTTTCAGAAATACATCTCCTTTCTCCTAATCCCAGTTAACAATTGCGTGCACACCTTAACACTTAGTATTTTGGCTTTGCTGTGGTGAGTAAACAAGGTGTTCTGAACCAAACGCAGTGTTCCAGTGGCAGTCATTTAGCAACACATTTTTCTGTCCTTCAGAGGGGCCCGTGTGACCTGCCTGTGCCGTGAGCTCTTCCCACTCTGGAATCGCAGCCACTTGGGTTCAGAAACTGCTGATGTCCCAGTGCCTGGGGGAGGGAGGTGCCACAGCCCTGGCGCCCCTCATGCTGCCCTCACACTGCCCCTCACACAGCCCCTCATGCTGCCCTCACACTGCCCCTCACACAGCCCCTCATGCTGCCCTCACACTGCCCCTCACACTGCCCCTCACACTGCCCCTCACACTGCCCCTCACATTGCCCCCTCACGCTCCCCCTCACACTCTCACTCTGCCCCTCACGCTGCCCCTCACGCTGCCCCTCACGGCCCTGTCCCGGCCCCGCGGGAA
>VXBX01009339.1:132372-157897 GCA_013400415.1 Scytalopus superciliaris | reverse complement strand
CGGCACGGCATGGAGCTGCGCCCTGGGGTGATGGTGGGAGGCAGCCCCGGGCGCTGCAGGCTCCGTGTCGCGTTCGGAGCGCCTCAAAAAGCCCCAGGGCTGAGCAGGAAAAGCGCGTCCCGGCTGTGCTGATGCTCGAGGGGCTCGGAGCGTGCCCGCTGTGGAAAGCAGCACAAAGCACAGCAAGGGCAGAGAGTGGTGCGAGAGCGATGAGTGCTCAGTTCAGTCAGGGTTCAGAGAGGGGTGTCGTGGGCCTGGAATGAGGGAGAATAACGACACGGCTTAGGCAGGCAAACAGGAGATTTTCTGGTCTAGGCCTGTTTCACTTCCATGCAAACTTAGGATTTTGTTGGGGTTTGATTGTAATTCCTGTAGCTGCCCTTTTCTCTCACGGCCATTACAGCTGCATCAGAATGCTGAAACTAAGATTTAAAACAGCCCTTGGGGTTGTAAGAGTGTGAATTTGTAATTGTGGCAGAAGAAATGTTCTCATTTTAAGTGAGAACCAACCAGTGAAACTGTAAATCTTCTGAATCAAAATACTCTTCTTTGACCTTTGGTGTGTGCAAAACAGCTGTGGAAGGACTAGGAATTGAAGCTTGTGTTGCTGGTATAAGTGCTGTTCTGTGAAACTCTGAATTCTTATTTTTTTGTAATGAAGCAGTTTCCCAGGACCTTCGTGCCATTTTAATTAAATGTTTCTTGTTTCTGCAACTTAAGCAAAGGATTCCCCAAGAAAAGGTTTCTTATTAACTCACGTTCCTGTCTGTTGTGAGGTTGTGGCCTTTTCTCTCAGAAAGACTAATTCCAAGAAATTTTATATCAGTGCTTGAGGTATCCCAAAGTGAACTCCTAGTCTTGGGTACTCATCTCATTTATTTAAGGCTTTAGTGATTTACAACAGGTAAGATAGTTACAATATGTAGAGGGTAATAGTAGCATTTGTTAGGAACATGTTACATTTCATTTGGTAGTATTTTATATACCTTTAATAGGTAAATGAAAGGGGTCTCTCCTTGCTGACTGGACAACCCTAAGGAAAGAAAAAAATTATATTACATGGGCATATTAATCCAAATTGTACAACCTTGAAAAGGCTTCCCAACTCCTATGGAGCCCTCTGTTTTCTTGCCTACATCTCTGAATGGAACTAGCATTTCATTAAAATTACTGGTAAAATGTTTTAGAATACAGAACTTCTCTTTCATAAAATGTACAGTTTAAGCATGGGGGTCGTGGGTTTAGAAAACAAAAAGCTTGGGGAAGTGAACTGTCCCCGGGAGCCCTTGTGCTGTGAAAGTGTGAGTGGAGAGTAAGGAATTCTGCAGCGTCTCTTCCTGAAGTAACTGTGTCAAAATAGAGCTGTGTAGAGGTAGATTCCCTTCCTCTGCATTCAGAGGGAGTTCAGCTGGTTCTGGTGGCAAAGAAGATTTTTCATTTATTTGCCCTTCAGTTAGTCCTGAATAGTCGATACTGTTACAGGAGATGAATTGGCATCAGGGTGGTGGCAAGGACAGGCTCTCCTTTCAGTGACACCTACCAAACACAAGGAAAAACCCACAGCAGCACTACATAAGTAAGAAACTTTTAAAATCTGGTAACAGGATTTCTGGTGGCAACACTCGAGCAGGGAGGAGCAGGTGTGAACTGCTGGGGGGTCAGTTTGTGGGGAGTCATCTCTGAACTGAGTGAACTTTGGCAGTCACTGAGCAGCCACGAGCTCAAATTTGTATTAGTGACCTGTACCCCTTTTCACGAATTATTTTTCAGCCACATGTTTTAAGGAGAACAGAGAGGGGATCTAAGCTTAGATTTTTTTTAGCAGATAACAAGTGAAGCATCCCATCGGCATTTTGGCAAAACGCAGTCTGGATTCATGTATCTATTCAGATATATATTTAGGACACAAGGGAATGGAAAGAAGCTGTGTCAGGGAAGTTCAGGTTGGCCATCAGGAAAAGGCTCTCTCCCGATAGGGTGTTTGGGCACTGAAAGGGCTCCCCAGGACAGGTCACAACCCCGAGGCTGCCAGAGCTCCAGGAGCACGTGGATGATGCTCTTGGTTGTATGGTTTGGTGTCAGGTACTCCTGAGAGAAGCAGAGTAGGACATGGTGATCCTTATGTGCCCCTTCCAACTTGAGGTACTCCATAGCACGTCCCCAAACTCTCTCTTGGTAACTTCTCTGGAGTTTGAATTGGGCTGTGGGTTCTCCCAGCAGCATTAATGTTCAGTGAAAAAAAAATGGCATTGAAATAACTATATTTAATGGTCATTAAAGACTTTATATATAGAATTTGCACGTGATATAAAGAGATTCACATGTGACAGATATTATGGAGCCTAGAAATAAGCAAGTCTGCTCTTTAAAGAGGATTTATTTTAATTTCAAGTCGTCATAGCTGAATGATGCAAAGCTGTTACAGGGATGGCACTTTCCTAAGCCTTTAATGAAGCTACTTTTTAGATCTATAGATGATGGCTGTTGAAGAGAAATGATTAAAAGATTCTAGCCCTTCCAGACAATAATTTCACAGTGATAATTTGATTACATGGGCATTTAAGTTTTTGATACAGTCAGAATGCTTTCAGAAGTACGTAACTTAGAAAGGAAAGCTTGAAAAAACTGCCTCCTTGTAGTGCAAACAGACCATTAATCTGCATAAATGAAAAATTTTAACGGAGATCACTTTAAAAAAAGAAAAGGAAATATCATGATCTCTGGCATTGAGAGCAAGTCAATATCAAGGACTCTTTAATTTAGTGATTAAAAATCAGTTGAATTCTAAGATTTAGGCTTAAATCTGCAGCAAAACTTCAATTGAATCTCAGTTGTGAAAATGCCACATAATTTCACAAGGTTTCCAAGATTTTCCTTCGTCTGCAGAGAAAACTTCCCTTTGTTCAGCACTGACAGTGTTACTCCATGTCTCCTTCTCATCCAAGCTGTGCTTATTCCTGTTCCCTTTGGCCATGGCCCACGAGGGCCCTGAGCAGAGCAGAGCTCAGTTGAGCCTCCAAGCCTTCCTCTGGCAGGGGATGGGACTTGCCTGTCTCACATTTTGGCAAATGCCTTGACTGAGCAGTGTGGGAGAGGAACAGGCCAACAGAACACCCTCATCATCTAACCTTGGTATCTTTTGGAAATCAGAATTAAGTGATGCTTACCATGTCCTAAGGTGGTTGGGTAAGCACAGTGACTGAGATTAGTTGTAGAGGATGCCATGGGATTGGGTAGCTAAAAGTTACTGTAAAATAATCCTGGAGCTTCCATCATCTCTAAATGGTGCAGGTGTTTGAGGAAGGTTTTGAGGTTTCACCTATCTCCCCTTCCATCCCACCTTTCAATTTCATCAAATATTCTATTGTAACATGAGAATATCATGGTTACTCTGCTCCATTGCAGCCATTACCACAATGGGAAAATACTACTGTATTAGAGACACAAAATCACTCAGCTGTACTGGTCGATACCATTACGTAATGTCTGACTGAGCTTAGGCTTGTACGTTTCTCAGTTTGTCATCTAAAGTATTACTTCTGACAGTAGTACTGTGAAACTTACTTCACTATGTGATGATCTTTAAAGTAGCAACTGCCATGTCTCTTCAGACTGTTTGCCTTGTATGTTTGACAGTTCCTGTATCAGCCATTTCTTTGGGATGTTTTTTGCAGGGTCCTTCTACTTTGACAGGGCAGAGAAGCCCTGTGTGTGTGTGTAGGGATGGAGAGCACATCTGCCAGAGTGAGCAGATCGAGGTTAACTGTTCTAACCAAGTGTACTGCCTGTTAAAAACAAAATCCAAAGGATTCCTAGTTTACTTTCTTTTTGGATCCTTGTTTGCTCAGTTCAGAGCACTGGAGCAATTTGTTCTTCAAGAGGACATCCTTGAAATACATTGTTTCTGACAAGGAGTAAGAATCTATTAAACATTTGGCTTATGCTTTTTGTAGAAGTTGACACAGTAATTAGGAGATGTGAGACTGGTTTCCTAACACACTGGGATGTGAGAATGGCAGGAGAACTGGCAGCTCAACAGAGTATGAAGATTCTTCCCCCTATGGCTACTTGAAGTTTAGGGAGTCAAGAGCCTTTCCCAGCTGTTTGCTGATTTAATTAGATATTTTTCCTGTCAAGAAATGTGAGGGTCAACACATGTTTAGTAGAATCTGTCGTTTGGGATGATTAACCACCCAGTGATAGGTCTTTAAAACCCGGTGGTGCACACTTGGAGAAACTGTTGTGTTAATTTCTATGCTGGTCAGGAAAACGGCTGTATTTTAGAAGCTTGTAAACAGAGAGGTGGAGGTTTCTTGCGAGTCTCTGAAGTACCTGTGGAAACTGAACGTCGTGGGTACTGTCTCAGAGCAGAGATCCCTGCATTTGAGATAATTAATGAGCAGTGTGGACATAGAGCCTGTTTATTAGCAGCTCGTTAGTGACATACCAGCACTTGAGCTCTCCCTGTACCAACCTCTTCTTAAACTTTTCCCCGTGTGAGTCATGCCAGTCACACGCTTCCCAGAGTGCTCTAGTTTGTGCTGTTACCTGTGTCCTGCAGCCACATGGGTGAAAAAACTTCAATTTCAGTCCTAAGTCAGCAGCAGGGTTGGTGTTGGTATCTTCATGTTTGTGGTAATGCTGCAAAAAGCTTTAACTAGAGTGTTTACTGCAAGGCTTTGCAGTTCAGTTCATCCCTTGTCCTGCTGTTTGGGTAGGGAAGCAGATGTGCTAAAAGAAATGGTGGGATTCTTTATAGAGCAGTCAAAAATCTTGCTAGGCACGTTGGCTCAGTGTTTGGTTTTGCTTTTGCTTGTTTGGCTTTTGAATTTCCGTGGTTAAAAGACATATGTAGCAGCAGCACGTTAAAGATGACTGCGTTTGTTCGTCCCTGCAAGAGCTTTGGTTGTGCTTTCCTGGAGGCTGGGTGTAAATCTGATTTGTCCAATGCATATGAATATTCTGGCTTGTGTTGGAAGTGTAACCTCAGCAGTTTGGTGTTGAAGGGACAGGTTCAGCTTTCAGTTTGGTGTGTTTTACACTTACTATGGGAATTCATCTGGGGGGAAAATCGCTGCATAATATTGAAAAGCTCGCTGAGATAAGGACATCTTGTACAAGTATCCTGTTACTTAAAGGGCACTGAATGTTCATAGTACTAAATAGGATTTCTAAACAGATGGTCATAATTAACATAAAATACATCCACAGATAAGAGTCTATTTAGTGTTCTAGTAATTATTTCAATGGTCTGATACTTTAGTATTAATTAAACCGTGGCACAGCCAACAATGGAATTGCAGTAAGGAGTTCCCCAATTCAAACACGGAGGGGAGATCTCAGCTTCCTCACAACAATTACTTTTTTTACTGTCATCAGAGGGAAAAAAATAGAATGCTGAATGTGTAATTAAAACATTTGTCTCATTGCATTTGTAACAAGCTGCTGGGAGAAGCCAGTTCCTAGCCTTGAAGTGACCCAACTGGTCTGTAGGTTGCCCCGAGAGCCAGCAGGGTGGCACACTGTGGCCCAGGGTGGGGCTGTGCCACACCGAGCTGGAGCTCTGGGTTTAGACCTTCCTGGTGAAAGCTTGGAGCAGAATGGTTTCGATGAACTCCTTGGGCCTGGCACCTTTTCCAAGAACATGAGTTATATAAGGTGGCATGCCTCAGAACAATGGCTGCAAATCCTTTTTTTCCTTGAAATACACACACGATTGGTTTGGCACTATTGCACGGGGATATTTTTCAATAGAAAAGAATTAGTAGCAAGCCAACTGAAGGTATTGCTTGTCTTATCTTAAGTTTTGTCCTAAATACCTGGATTTTCCACACATCAAAGATTTCCTCACTGCTAGTTCATGGGCATGAAGTTGTGTGTAAGGTAGGGATGTGAAAAACAAAATTGAGGACAGCAGTCTCTGCCTGTGAGTGGTCAATGGGTGCCTGAGAGAAAAGGGAGAAGTAACACAGGAGAATCATAAAACTAAAAATTAATCTCATTCTTGTAGTGCTTTCTTACGAATCTTAATTTTTGTTAATTTGCCTGCCTGTTACAGAAAGAGAAGGTATGTTTTTAGAAAAGCAAAGCTGGGTTTAATTTGATGTGTGATTAAGTCTGAATAAGGTCTGCAGAAGGAAGACTTTATTCTACTTCAAATGAAAATAATATTTTAACTTCACCCTCCCCCAAAAAAACCCCACAGACTTTAACACCATTTATTGTCAATTAGGTTCAGTTTATGGTAGTTCGCATAAATTTAGTTCATGAGCCTTTTTTGGTACAATTGTTAAACTAACACAGAGTTGGGGGTTTTGAGTACTTTGAGCATAAGGATTTGGTTTTATTCCGTGCAATATTGAAATTGTGGGCTGGTTGTTTTAATTAAAAGTCATTCTGAATTACCAGAAAGCATGTTTTAAATGCTCTGTTATTCACTTGCAGCTGCCAAAACATAGTACAGTGAAATAATGGTCTGCTAGCCTGCTAAACGAGTGTCCAGCTTCCACAATGCCTGTGCAGGCAGCTCAGTGGACAGAATTTCTGTCCTGCCCAATCTGCTACAACGAGTTTGATGAGAATGTGCACAAACCCATCAGCTTAGGCTGCTCTCACACTGTGTGTAAGACCTGCCTGAACAAGCTCCATCGCAAGGCATGTCCTTTCGACCAGACCGCCATCAACACCGACATCGACGTGCTTCCTGTGAACTTTGCACTCCTCCAGCTAGTTGGAGCACAGGTAGGGGTTAAGCAGCTCTTCGTGTTGCCACTTTGTGTTGTTACTGTTTATGTGCCACTTGCAGTACCTGTTGTGATCTGTTCCCCCCGGGTTTTAGCCCCCAAAAATCATAAGCCGTAACTTTGTGATATTTAGAAGTCCATATGTGCTCTAAAAGCAACCACGCTCTTTTCAGGGTGATCTTCTTGTGAAATGTAAACATGTTCTAGTTGTAACCTGAATTCTGATTTAAAAGGGCTCCTGAACTGTGACTGGAGAAAAATCCCCTTTGGGAAATAGACAGTTTTGTGTCCCAGTTGTCATTAGCAGAGTGAACCTACAGATTGCACTCAGTCATCACAGTCTTGCGAGAAATCTCCTTTCTACGTGTCACATGTTTGAAAGTGGCTGTTTAACCAAGTTCCAGAAGTGTGTGTGTGTGTGTAATTTTTTTAAAAACATGCCTGATGATGGCTTTTCAGTTGCATTTGCAGACACTGGCTAATCAGGCCAGGAATGTTCCCTGTGCTGTCTCATAGCAGTGGCAAAACAGTGATTATATAATCAGTACTGCGCTTTATGGAGACTAAATAAGTCTGTTCCCCTTATGCTGATTCATGTGCTTTTTCATGTTGCTCTCACTCTAACACCTCGGTGATGCAGTTAGAAGATGCTTTTTAGTTTGCTTTTTTAATATCCTATCACATGCCTTGACACAGCTATTGGTAATAACACTGTGTCAAAGTGGTTTTGTTTCTCAAGTTCACGTGTTCCTTTCATTTTTTATGTGTCAGATCGCTGCCTTGATCTTACAACATTTATTTTCTTTGTCTCCTAACTTCTTGTAATGTCTTCCAAACAATTAATGTATTATGACTAATACGCTCTCTCTCTCTTTCCCTTATCTGACCTTGTCACTGTGCTTTGAGTTTTTTCCACCAAGTTAGGTTTCCTGGTTCTTCTCTGGGAAGATTTCAGCATGCCCAAATGATGCTTAAATTACTTTTTAATTTTGCTTCAGTGTTTTCTTGCTAGTTAATTTTATCTTGTAACTTCCCATGTGTCTGTAGGAAATCATGCTGATCTAGTACACTGATCAGCCTCTCAGACCTTGTGTTCTTCATCTTTTAAGTGCCTTTTCATTAGACCTTCGTTACTGTTTTCTGTCCTGTTTCTGTTTTTAGTGTGTTGAGTACTAACAAAACACCTCTCTCATCCCCCTGATCCTCATCTTGAGCACTCTTTGTTACTCCTTCTGCCACGGTCCCTGCCCAGGGTGGGTGCTGTGTGTCCCTGCTCTGGAGCAGGGCACACCTGCAGTGTTATGTAATTAACAGTGATGTGGTACCATCGTGGGCACATCACAGAGGTCAGCCACGTGTATGTAATTCTTCTCCCCCCTCCTCCCCTCTGCATTTTTTTTAGGTACCTGATCATCAGACAGTAAAGTTGAGTAATGTAGGAGAGAACAAACATTATGAAGTAGCAAAGAAATGTGTTGAGGATTTGGCACTCTACTTAAAGCCATTAAGTGGAGGAAAAGGTGAGTCTCTCCTAACAGTGGAATTTTGATGTAGCTTACTTTTAACAGCATTGTGTTTTCAGCACTGATTGGAAATGTCAGTGAGATAATCCTTATTTTTGTAATTAAATTTCCCTTATGTCTTTGAAAGCTTATTCACACTTGTGACACTTGTTTGTGGTTTTTTTTATTTTAAGTTTACAAAATAGTCTATTTTATTTAATAATATTGCCTTGGGGCTAACTTTGTACTAAAGCTGAACTTTCCCCAAAGGAGAGCTTTGATGTCAGTTGAAGATTTTAATTAAAATTCTTTTTGATAATGAATTACACAGAGTTGCCCAAGAGAAGGGAAGGTACCAAGGATCCAAGTCCTGGAGAAAGACACACACGATTAGATGTTTTTGTTATTGTTATTCAGACGAGTTTGATCAGAAGCAATAGTTTGCCTTTCCTCCCTTTCTCTGAAGGTGTTGCAAGCTTGAACCAGAGTGCACTGAGCCGTCCAATGCAGAGGAAACTTGTGACACTGGTGAACTGTCAGCTGGTGGAGGAGGAGGGCCGGGTCAGAGCCATGAGGGCAGCTCGGTCCCTGGGGGAGAGGACTGTCACAGAGCTCATCCTGCAGCACCAAAATCCTCAGCAGCTTTCTGCCAATCTCTGGGCTGCTGTCAGGGCACGAGGTTGCCAGTTTCTAGGACCAGGTAAGGTACCTGTAGATCTGCAGCACACTGTATTCAGCTGTACCTTTCCTTAACCAAAATAACATTGGAAATTTCTTCAGTTGAAGATGTACTTACTTCTGTTTTCAATTCTCCACCAGGAGGAAGGGAGGAGGGGAAAAAAAAATCCCCAAATATTAGCAAAATCTGCTCGTTTAAAGGTTTTGGTGGTTTCCCCTGACCCCCATTAGATGTTCTTTGAAATCGTCAGGAAGTATTTCAAAAATCTTGGCAGAGAGGAGTCAGTCAGCACACTTGGTGCACAGTGTGTAATGCAGTGTAACTGTAACAGGCTGGTTATTCTGCTGCCTGTGATTGGAATTGAATAGCTGTCAATACAATCTCAGTTGCAGCATACTGTTAAAATTTATAGTGACCACACTTAAATCTCTGAGAGAAACAGCACATTCATAGTTAAGAACACCACTGAAGCAAGCATAGAAACAAGAAGGAAATTCTCTTTAAACTACAAGTTCCCTCTCTTGATTCCAGTAGCTGTTGATAGCATTCCAGTACTGTTCCCATATTTATTTTATACAGTTTCACAATGTAACATTGATGAGAAGTCCAAAATAGCAAAGGCTGCAAGACAGTTGAGAAAAGTATAAAATCTGCATTACTGATGTGTTCATTACTGAAAATTAGTCTTAGCTCTAAGTTTGCTGTGCTTAGAGTGCTTGTAGGTACTTCTTTTAAACTAGAAACTTTCTGTAAAAGTTTACAGACCTTTTTTTATTATGATTACTGAAATAAAAAGTAATAAGGAATTACATTAAGGGTTATTCAGATGCCACTGCTTATCATATTCATAGATGATAGTGTTGCTGTTTTCTGGAATATATTTAACTTTGTTTCCTTGTGTGTTAAAGCTATGCAAGAGGAGGCACTGAAACTTGTATTACTGGCACTGGAAGATGGCTCTGCACTCTCAAGAAAAGTTCTGGTACTTTTTGTTGTGCAAAGGCTAGAACCAAGATTTCCTCAGGCCTCTAAAACGAGCATTGGTCATGTTGTGCAGCTACTGTATAGAGCATCATGCTTTAAGGTAAAACCCCAGTAGGAGGAGTTTGGTACTGTGACCTAGTGCAGCTCCAGAGAACCCAGCCTAGGATTAGTATCTGTCACCTGTAAGTTCGCCTTCTACACGTTTGAAAAGCTTAGAGTGAAAGTTAATTCCATGGGTCTTTTTTTCCCTTTTGAATCACAATGGAAAACATCATCACAAAATGACTAAATATTAAAATAATTAAACCTCTTGATCTCCTTTTATGACATATGTCTTTTGTAACTTAAAAGTTTTACTTAACATTTGTAGTGGGTTCTCAGTTAAATACTATTTTCTTAGAATGCCAATATCTTCATTTTTTTTCTTCCCTTTTACTACTTAAGTCACTTCTAGAGACTTCCCTGTTTCTTTAAGTCATCCTTTAGTATTGCTTAGCAAAAACTACTAGCAGAAACAACAAATACCTAGCTGTACCTCCTGTGACTTAAGCAAACCCAATCACTTTCCTAGCTGGAAGCAGTGAGTTGGTACAGTTTTGCACCCGTGATCCTGTAAAAATGTGAAGAGCTGGAATTTGTCTGTGCACTGCTTAGCTGGGTGGGTGAATACGTGGAAGAAAACTTGAAGACCTGTTGCTAACTGAGGAATATTTAATTGTTACTATTTATTAGGTCACTAAAAGGGATGAAGATTCTTCTCTGATGCAACTGAAAGAAGAGTTCCGGAGTTACGAGGCGCTGAGGAGAGAACACGATGCCCAGATTGTTCACATTGCCATGGAAGCAGGACTTCGAATATCACCAGAACAATGGTCTTCCCTTCTATATGGAGACTTGGCACACAAATCACACATGCAATCCATTATTGACAAGGTCTGTCAAAGGGATGGTTTAGTGTCTTTGGAGGATTAGATTTGACTGTTAAATGTTGCAGTGAAAATCAGCTCCTTGAATTAAGTTTTTGTTCTTAATCATATCAAATATTAATTAAAACTAGATTGAAGGGTTTTTTCCCTGCTGTAGCATATTCTTCGTATGAAGTCCTTTAATTCCCTTTTTGGTGTCTTATGATGAAGCTGCATAGGGCAGATTCTGAGTTGAGAAATAAAATTTCTCTCCACTGATCCTCTCTATATGCCATCTGAAGACACTGCATGTTGCATTTAGGAACCAGAGTCATTACTACCTTTTTAAGATGACTAACTCACAGTTGTAAGAAGCAGCACACTAATGCTCCCTTTATTTTCAGCTCCAGTCTCCAGAATCTTTTGCAAAGAGTGTACAAGAGTTGACGATTGTCTTGCAGCGCACGGGAGATCCTGCAAACCTAAACAGGCTGAGGCCTCATTTAGAGCTCCTGGCAAACATAGATCCAAATCCAGGTATGCAAATTAAGCTTTTTAAACTCTTCTTGGTATTTTTCATATCTAGCAAAGGAAATTATTAAGATGATAAGCTCCATCCCTGGTTTCAAAATTCCCATTAATTCTTCAGGACTCTCTGAGTACCTAGGATTTGGTGTTGTGAGGTACTAGGAGAGCTGCCTATTATTTATGATACTGCTGGAATTATTGACAGAGTGACAACCCCACTTTTCCTAATTTCAGATGCAGCCTCTCCAACATGGGAGCAGCTGGAAAATGCAATGGTTGCTGTAAAGACTGTGGTCCATGGGCTGGTGGATTTCATTCAGAATTACAGCAGAAAAGGCCATGAAACTCCACAGGTAACTGTATTTGATGTTTGCATTCTGTGTCTTAAAGTGCATTCACTGAAAGATGCAACTTTGAAAGATTTGGAACATTTATGGTCTTTTCTGTGGGGTAATTGATGGTACCATTATGTAGTGCATTGGGATTTTGAGAGCCTGGCATTTATGAATATGCACTGCAGCAGAGTTGGCCGTAGTGAGATGTATTTTCTGTATTTTAAGCCTATTTTTATGTAAATGTCTGATAAATTGTAAGAGGAATGTCTTGTGGTTTGTTGTTTTCTTTTTAAAGCCACAACCAAATAGCAAATACAAAACAAGTATGTGCCGAGACCTTCGACAGCAAGGGGGATGTCCGAGAGGAACAAACTGTACATTTGCTCATTCTCAGGAAGAGCTTGAAAAGTGAGTGTGGGAGACTTTTTCCTTTTTCCTTTTTTATTTGCTTGGATTCAAATTGAAAAGAAATCTCCATAGAATTTGAAAACAGTCTTTTCTATACATTCATTCATTTGGAAGGATTTGTGAATACCTAAAGTGACAGTTCTTTGTATGAAATTGAGGATAGAATCTAATTCCAGTTTTATTTTTTAATTTTACCCCATATGAAGTAAAATTTCCTTTCCTGAAATGGAGTCTAGGCTCAGTGTCTCTCATGGATTGGTTGTATCACCTACAAGAGGGGGAATGTTAATTACATTTTAATTGATTAAGGAATTTACTGAGTTACTGAACAGTGTCTGCATTCTTAAAGCTGTCCTCACCCAAATGCATTTTCAAAGAACTGCAGAATGGCTCTGCTAAGGGGAGAGATGATTTTGTATTACAGTGGTTGAAAATAAGCTTGTAATATTTTGGTATTGTGTTCTTAAACCCTTGCTTTTGCTAGTTTTACAAATGTGTTGAAGTTCACGTTTCAAACCATCTCTTTTGTGTGTTTGTACCCGTTTGTTTACAGGTACCGCTTGAGGAACAAAAAAATCAGCGCAACAGTGAGAACATTCCCCCTTCTGAATAAAGTTGGTGTCAACAGCACCGTCTCAACCACCACAGGAAACGTCATTTCTGTCATAGGAAGCCCTGAAGCAACAGGGAAGATGGTGCCAAGTACTAATGGCATAGCTAATCTGGAAAGTGGGGTTCCCCAGCTGATCCCTCGCTGTGCAGACACCTCCCTGAGAGCTCTGGAGAACACCAAGAAGGGAGGGAAGGCTGGAGCCAATGGCCAGAATGCTTCTGGGTCCCCTACAGAATCACTCCCTGAAAAGTAGGTGGCTTTCTTTTGTCAAGATAATTAAACCCAACATTTTGCTTTTAGATTATCGTGGGATTTGTGGGTGGGAAACAGTAGATACAGAGTTCTGGTCCTGGCTTGCAGTTGTTGCTGGTGCTCCTTGGCTGCAGAGTTGTGTAAGACCTTGCACTGCAGTGCAGATATTCTCTGGGTTCAGATGTTCAGAGCCAGCATCAGTTGTTTTGGCTGTTGAGTACCCCTGTGCAATATGGACAAAATGGCAAATCTCTCCCTTTGCTTCTCCATTCAGTTGTTCTCAGCCTGCTCTCTTAGTTACTGCTGGGTTATTACATACAAATAAAACACTTAAAATTTGATATTTTCTGGTACCAAGAAGGGTGCACTATGTTCCTGGAAACCTAGTTTTGGAGGCTTCACTGAAAACTTCTCAGATGCTTCTGCAGGAAGCACTGAGTCTGTAAAACAGCTTTTCAAAGCCTTTGTCTTTACCAGAATGCACTTAAAAAGGGTATGTAAACACCAAAACATTTATATGCACTTTTGAGTTTTTGTAGGAGAAAGTTTAAGGTATAGCATCAATTTGGGGTATGAAAAACAAAACGCCAGAGGAAATGACAAGGCCCAGATTTCCATGTTACATGGGAGTGTACATGAAGAGATGGCTAACAGGAATAAGTGAAGATCTGCTTAATAATTTCTTGGTAATCCTTTTCAGTAAAATAGGTTCTCCACCCAAGACTCCTGTAAGCCAGGCAGCAGCTACCTCAGCTGGTCCTCCTAATATTGGAACAGAAGTGAATTCTGTGCCTCCAAAATCCAGCCCGTTTGTTCCCAGAGTACCTGTCTACCCTCCACATTCTGATAATGTTCAATATTTCCAAGATCCCAGGACTCAGCTGTCATATGAAGTTCCACAATACCCACAGACAGGTGAGTGAGATGAGCACTGAGTAAAAAATAGCTCTGAATTACTTCTCAGCATTCAGAATTTTCCAGAGAAAAACTTAATCTCAGTTTTGTCAATTTATTTTTTAGTTTAGTTTATTAAATGTTTGAATCTTCACTTAATGGAATACAATCTTGCTCGTTGCTGGGTATGTGAGGGGCCTGCAGTCTGCTCCCAGTGTTGGTGGTTCTTGTCTTTGTGTGCTGTGTGTTATGCAGCTTGTACCTCAGCGTCCAGAACAACTTGAACCTCAAGGTCCTTCGTCTGCTTTTTCCTTTGTTAGCATTTAATTGCTTTTATTTAGGTTTGCTCAACTCACGGCCTGTCCGTGAGGGTATCCACAGGCAGGATACAGAGCCAGAGGCAGGGATTGCTTCTACTTTGTGCTTGCTCAAATGTTTTTGAAAGGTTCCAGTTACCTTTTTAGATTGCAGTGTGCATGTTTTTATTCAAGCAAACAATTAAGTGTTACAGCATTGAGTCATTCACAAGCTCTCAAAAGGCAGAAATGTCAGACAGTCCTCTCACAAGAAGGAAGTCAAGTGTGAAATGGTTATTTACAGATCTTTGGCATTATAATTTTTAGCAATACAGCTTTTTATTTTAGGGAGAACTATTTTAACTTCCTATATATAGAAGTGTTTAGGATCCTGTGTTTTCAGTTACATAGTTGTACCATAGCATATAATGGCAGAGAAACTCCACCTCCCAAGCTGGCTCCAGGTGGTGAAGGGCCAGCACTGCCTCTGCAAACGTGGCTGTCATGCATGCAATTGTGTTTCACAGAACTGTGGTAGGGTCAGTAACAGGTCTGTAAGGTGTGACTCCTTGTTCTCTAAAGGTGCTTGTCAATGCTGTGTACAGTTTTAGAAGGTGTAACATTTTGGGTCATTTGTGGTTGCATTAAATATGCCTTTTTCCAATTTTTAAGGGTATTATCCACCACCTCCAACAGTACCAGCTGGTGTGGCTCCCTGTGTTCCTCGCTTTGTGAGGTCCAATAACGTTCCAGAATCCTCCCTCCCACCTGCTTCCGTGCCATATGCCGATCATTACAGTACATTTCCCCCTCGAGATCGACTGAATTCTCCTTACCAACCTCCTCCTCCGCAGCCGTATGGACCAGTCCCTCCTGTCCCCTCTGGAATGTATGCTCCAGTTTATGACAGCAGGCGCATCTGGCGCCCACAGATGTACCCACGAGATGATATTATTAGGAGCAATTCTTTACCTCCCATGGATGTGATGCACTCATCTGTCTATCAGACATCATTACGGGAGAGGTACAACTCCCTGGATGGGTATTACTCTGTGGCTTGTCAACCTCCCAACGAGCAGAGGACTGTGCCTTTACCAAGGGTAAGTGAGAGCCAGGAAGGGAAGGATCTATGTAGTCTTGGTTCTGAAGGTCATGACTGCAAAGTTGGTAAATAATTAGGGTAGACCTGCTTATTTGGGGTTACAGTGATCAAGGCGTGTGACCTCGATGAAGTTCTTGATTTGTTTTTAACCTTAACAAAAGGGACTTGTAAAATACACCGCTCTAACCTGCAGTAGGACCACGGCCCCTCTGCCTTTTTAATTCCCATGCATGTTGCCTGAATTGATTGCATATTTAAGGTTTGAGTGGCCATACATGGGCTAGGTTCTCCTACAAACTCTTGTGAATTTCTTCAAGTAATACCAATGGAGGGTTACAGAGCCAAGCAAATGTGGGGGTGTGTGTCCCTTGCAAGTATTTGCCTTCTGCTTGTAGTGTGACAGGACAAACAGTCCTGTATTTGTTCTTGCCAGGAGCCTTGTGGTCACTTGAAGACTGGTTATGATGAGCAGCTGAGGCGGAAGCCGGAGCAATGGGCACAGTACCACACACAGAAAGCTCCCCTGGTATCGTCAACCCTTCCCATGGCAACACCATCTCCAACACCACCTTCTCCTCTCTTCAGTGTAGATTTCAGCACAGAGGTAGGAAGCCAAAGAACTTCTTTATTTTCCCTTCCTGTTTCTGTGAGATGCCGTATAATATTTTTAGTAAAGATTTTTCTACCTGCCCTCTGTTCATAGAATTAAATTGATCTTCTGTCAAAAAGAAAGTAATACCTAATAATGATGCATTCAATTTGATATGAAAGTGATGCTAAACATGGTTGCAGTATAAAGGTCAAGAAGTGAAATGACTCAATTGAGCCGTGCTAAAGGAAATGTAATTTTATTGAACTAGCTTTGTGAATCTCCAGGTCTTTGTGTAGGGAACAAAAGTTGCTTTCCATTAAAAAGAACATTCATACTCCACATGGCTTTGTGATTTGATGAGTAGCCTGAATCAAGCTGCTTTCAAGTCCCAGGGAATGAATATCTCTTAGAAGTGGCAAAAGGCATTGGTAGAATGTTGTGTACTTATGTGATATGTTGCCAAAGCACTTCAGGAGAGGGATCTATGGGATGATCTTCAAGTCTAGTTTGAAGGTTTACCTGGAAGCTGTCTCTCACTGTAGCTGAATTCCCTGTTTTTATTATTCACTGCTTATTTATTCCCTTTTCTGTAGTTCTCAGAGAGTGTCAGTGATTTGAGTGGAACTAAATTTGAGGAAGACCATCTCTCTCACTATTCACCGTGGTCTTGTGGCACTATTGGCTCTTGTATAAATGCTATCGACTCAGAGCCCAAGGATGTGATTGCCAATTCCAATGCCGTGTTGATGGTAGGGGTTTTCTGCATGTTCTCTCCTTAGTGTGATGATCCTTACATGCTGAAGTGTCTTCTCTTTGGTTAAACAAGCCTTTTTTTGTTTTTTAAGCTGATAGCTTCCGTTATTAGTACTTTAAAGTAGTTCTGCCCATTTGAAGTTGTTTGAAATATCTTTTTGCAGTTTTTTAAATAGGCAACAATAATTGCAAAGTTATTGGCCAAAGGAAGAGTCTGAGTAACCTCAGTGAGCCCCCTTGTATCTCCTGTCTCCTTAATGTGTAGGATTTGGACAGTGGGGATGTGAAAAGGAGAGTGCACTTGTTTGAGACGCAGAGAAGGGCGAAGGAGGAGGATCCGATAATCCCCTTCAGCGACGGGCCCATCATCTCCAAGTGGGGTGCAATCTCCAGGTCATCCCGCACAGGGTACCACACGACAGATCCCATCCAGGCCACTGCTTCCCAAGGAAGTGCTACTAAGCCCATCAGCGTATCAGGTAAAAGTTTTGTGTCACAGTCATTCATACTTCATGCTCTTCATGCCTACTGCAGGTGTGAAGATGCAGAGAGCTAAAATACTGTACGTCCCACTTCAGAACAGAGAAGACAGTGAATGGTATCCTAATGTTTTTACAGATTATGTCCCTTATGTCAATGCTGTTGACTCGAGATGGAGTGCCTATGGCTCGGATTCTGCTTCATCAGCACGTTACGCAGAACGGTACAAACTCTGAGCTCTCTTAAAAGCATTTTCTGTAGCTTGCAGTTTTCCAAAGTCCTGGATGTGTGTGTGTGGAATCTGGAATGTCTATTAATAGACATTCATAATTTTAAAGTAAAAGACTTTTACCTATCCAGCATAAAGCCTTGGAAAAACTAGGTTAAAACTTGTGTAGTCTTTAATACTTAATGCAGTTACATTGCCAGTAATTGTGCTTTATTATCCCTTGAGAGACCTAATCAAAGAATTGGAGTCAGGTACTGCCAAGCTGTCATGTCAAAATCTGCCATCTTGAGTAGTTTCAAGTTTTCTTCCAACATCTAACCTTAAAAATAAGGATATTTGCTTCATACAGTGCCTTGAGGTATTGTGAGCCCCAGTGAAGATGAAGAGCACATTGTCTTAGTCACCCAGTTTCTGCCCAAAAATCTAGTGTTGATAGACTATAATAAAGTTCATGGGGCCTTGATTTAGAGAACTTGTTTTTAATTCCTAGTTTTGGCTTCTTTCTCCTAAAGGGACAGGTTCATAGTTACAGATTTGTCTGGTCACAGAAAGCATTCCAGCACTGGAGATCTACTGAGCATTGAATTACAGCAGGTAAGACCAGATATTATACCATGAGGGGTTTTAATTTAAAAAAAAAAGTAAAGTGGGTTTAAATAAATTTTCCAAGTGTAGCCTATAGAAAATAGTACCAATGACAAAATGATCAGTTACGGTTAAAGAAGACTAGAAGCTAGTCCTGCAGTGCCTGGTATGCTGCATTAGGTCTGCTAATATGAGCTGTTCCACTGACATCAGTAAGGCCATTCTGGGGGAGACTGGTGGGCCTGATGCATGTCAGCAAATGTAAAAGGAATCCAACACATGGATTCAGGGTAGTGGTTGGTAACTGATATGCTTCTTTCCACAGGCCAAAAGCAACTCCTTGTTACTTCAGAGAGAGGCCAATGCACTGGCCATGCAGCAGAAGTGGAATTCTCTAGATGAAGGCAGTCGTCTTACCTTAAATCTTTTAAGCAAGGAAATTGATTTGAGGAATGGTGAGGTAAAGAAAGGGGTAATTGGGATGAGCAAATCTTTGAGGGTTTTTGTGTGTGATTTTAACTAAGAGTTAAATCTTAGTTTTAACACTCCCAAATATTTATAGCACATTCTGTGTGAGTTAAGTCACTGTTGTTGCACTCAGGTATTTCCCTGAGAGTGGGCAGGTGCACCTGCTGTGCTGCTGCTTCCATTTACAAAATGGGAAGAATGTGACAATCATCTTTACACAATCATTAGTTTTGTTCTATTTGTATTTGTGTTACAAATCTAAACGTTTTGCCAATTGACTCTGCTGAAATTTCTAGTTCAGTATTCATTTTATCTCTCTGTTTTGGTACTTTATTGTGATTAGATTTAGCCTTGTATCCCGTGTTGTCTATGCCTGAAGTTCTGTTGTGTCTAACGAGCTTTTTTGTACTGTAGAAATGTTGTGTCCTAGAAATGCACCTTCTGTTTTCACTGTAATACTCCAGTGTTGTGTGAAGCTGGCGAAAAGCCAACTTGATATTTACAGAATGTATTAATTCCTGTTTCAGACTGATTATACTGAAGACTGTGCAGACGCAAAGCCAGATCGAGACATTGAATTGGAGCTCTCAGCCCTTGATACCGATGAACCTGATGGGCAAGGTGAACAAATAGAAGTGAGTACAAAAGTCTGTATGTCACTGGGTCCTTTCATTAGTCCTTGTGCTGATAGCAAAGCTCTTGAGTTTTAGTCTTAATGACATCAAATGTTTGCCTAATTTTAACACTCAGGGTCTTGTACTTCTCACTCCGATACCTGGCAGTTAATGTTACTGAAGTTAAAAACAGCTCACAGTTTATACTACTCTTGTCATTCACAGCCATCTTTGAATAACTGGCTTTTCCTTTAGTAAAATGCAGTAGACATTCCAATAGTATGACATAGAAATAAGGAGTTTTATGACCGGACTCCCATTTCCATCAGTTTAATGTAGTGGAACATAATAGGAAGATGTAAAGCTGGTAGGGACAGAACTGATGGGCATTTCTCCTTTTCTCCTGTAGGAGATTCTGGACATACCACTGGGAATCAGCTCCCAAGATGATCAGCTGCTCAACGGAACAACTGTAGAGAATGGGCATCTGCTAAAGCAGCATCAGAAAGAATCTATGGAACAGAAGAGACAAAGTTTAGGTGAAGACCTTGTGATTCTGTGAGTGTTAGACAAAACAGCAGTGTCTGCCAGTATTAGACAAGCAGCAGCATCAGAATAGTGGAAGCGTGATTGTTTAAGGATGAACTACGTACCTGCTCAGACTTGGATGATTAGACATCTGCATTGTGTATACTTGGTGAAGTGAGAAGAACCTGTTAAGAAATAGAATTTAGGTCACAAACCTGAAAGTCACAGGCTGGGTACCATTGTTCGTATGCATCGTTGTAATTGTACACACCGAAACACGTCACAGCTGTTCAAAATACCTTTCACATTCAGTAAGCAAAAAATGCAAAATATTTTTATAGTTAACAGAAATTAAGAAAAACTTCAAAAAGGTTAAATGTCGGACTGTTTGCACAAATCTCCATGGAGAGGTAGATTTTAAAACACACTATTTTAGGTTTCTATGTTCTGTAGTCTTCAATGGGTAAAGCAGCCTTTGAAAATGAGGCAGACTACATTACCATCTCGAGCGTACCGTTCCATAGTAAGATCTTTAGCCTGTTGCTAAAAATGAGTTCATGTCAGTATTTATTTAATGCACACAATTCAGTTCCGGATACTTGTGCATGTACTTGTTTAATATTTGTGTAACTTATTTTTCTCCTCAGGGAGGAGCAGAAAACAATCCTGCCCGTAACTTCTTGCTTCAGTCAGCCGATCACAACATCTGTTAGCAATGCAAGCTGCCTGCCCATCAGCACATCAGTCAGTGTTGGCAGCCTCATTTTGAAAACTGCTCACATTATGTCTGAGGATAAAAATGACTTTTTAAAGCCTGTTGCAAATGGCAGGATGGTTAACAGCTGAAAGGCATTCATCTTTCCAGCTTGTGACCACACCATGGAAGCATTTACACTAGCTTTTTATATATATAATATATATTATATAATGTATATTTTTTTTAAAAAAAATAATATTGGGGTCATGCATTTCCTGTGGACTCTTTGATACTTCAAGCCCCTCTCGCATTAGCATTCTGAAGAAAAAAAAAAAACTTACTTTACTAGGGTAAGGCGTTCACTTTCCACAAATGAATGGAATTTGGACATTGTTTTACTTAAGCTTAAAGCAGCTTTTTATGAGTTTGTAGCAATCCGGTGCGGTATCTGAGCCATTCTTGTTGAAAATGGCTTCTGTAGAAAACTAACAACTCAGTTACTTAAACTAGCAGGATCCTACGATGATACATCTAGTGAAAGGAAGACTAACTTATTTGTCTGTTTTGTTTCACGAGAGAAGAACTTGTGTCTTGTTGCAGCTGCTTTTTCCTTAGTTGTGGAACTTTGCATGGAGTATTGTTTGAAGACTGAGAGGTGGAGATTTGGACTTGAGGCTTTTACAGGGTTAACACACCATTAGCTTTGCACTGTTATTTGCAGGTCTGTGGTGCAGTGCTTTGCTGCAGCTTTTGGTTCCCATTCCTCCCCCCAGTTTCTGCTTTAGTGCTGTAGATAAACACACACAGGCTACTTGTCCAAGTGAAGTTATCAGAAGTAAACCAAGTGCCTAAGTCCTCCAGCTAATGTAGTAGGTATTGATTTCCCCAAGCTATACGTGAAACAATTTGCAACGATTTTGAGAGGTTATGCACTAATGTAACAGCAGTTTTGGTTTCTCTCTTATTTTTTTTTCTTTTTTTCGTTAATAGTTCTCAACTTGGAGATTATAGGATCCAGATGACTTGGCAAAAAGTATCAGGTGCTCTTGGCTTTCCTTTGAAAACCCTGTATCTAGTGTTTGCACTGACTAACGAGATGGTATTGCTGTTTTTTGTACTGTTTTGTTTTTAATTTAAACTAAATATTGGGAATTTAAGGTGGTTGTAATTACCTTTGTTAAATGTTGTTAATCATAATTTTGTATTCAGGTTTAATTTTTGCTTGTTCAGTGGCAACTTATTTTCTAAGACCTTGAAAATACAATAAGATAGCATTATCTGACCTTCAGAGTACTGAAAACTGTACGAATTTATGCCCTGTTAAAAGGTGTGACTGAGAATCATGTTAGACATGTCAACTGAAAATTGGTTTTCACAAATACACATGAAGTAGAGCCCTGGGCATATTTTTTTGAGAAGCNTTTTTTTTAAAGAAAGCAGGACTCTCCCTCCTGATGATTACTATATTCTTGTTTGTCCTCTTACTTTTCTTTGTGACAAGTTTTACATTTTTTTATGTTTTTATTAACTTCTGTGAAGTTGTTTACTCTGAAAATTGTACTGGAATATTTTAAGCCAAGCTGATCTTTCACCAGGTGTACTGCATGTAAGGGCTTTTCCTGCTAGCAAAATGCTTAAAAAGAGGATCATGTTACTGGTCGTCTGAGTTGTTATTTTACAAAATCACAGCTATGTGGTCGGGTAAGATTTTGATAACTGTTTTGTGCACGCTTCTGGGGGGTGGGGGTTGGCATTTCCCTGAGGGTTACTGATTAGACTAAGTAAATATTGGTGTTTGATATCTCTCCTAACGAACCTGTCCATGAAATAATTATGTTGTAAATAATACCTGCAAATCCAAGGGTTAGTTTTGATATTCTGGTGTCAGTATGGAAGATCTTACACATCTCTTTAGTACTCCAGTGTCAAGGAATGTATGTAGAAAAGCAGTCAAGTAGTCTTTTCTTAGTTTCCTTTGGCTGTTGCTGTACCTTCTCCAGCCAGTGCCACCTCATTGTAGGGTTAGACTGACGCTTCGTTTCACTCGCAACGTGAAGTGAATGGATACAAGAACCAGACCACCTTTGTCACCTTAACTTATTTCCTATTGATGTTAACTTTAACTTAGAATGTTAGACATAAATATGATTGTTGTATATTTTATACCAAGACCATTCTGTAAATATGAATTTATATTACTTTTGAAATGCTTCTGAGATACTATTATTTGCTGTACAATGTAATTCCAAAACAGATATGCAAACAAGTATGTCTCTTTCATGGATATTTAAACAGTGAGATCTTCCATGTTGAAGGTGATGTAATTTTTTTAAAAGATTTTTAAATTTTAAATTGCTATTTTGTTACAAAAATAGAGAAAATATAAAGGTTTGAGAAGTCCTTATTTGCCCTCAGGGAAAGAGCCCTCTGTGCACCAGAACTCCACAGAACATCTTCAGCATGATCTGAGGGTGAATATATACTACATAAATTGATTGTGTATTTACCTTAACTTTTTAATTTTAAAATTGCAATTTTAAAAACTTGGTTGTGCTCTGCTGGAGGGGGTTGGGATAAGCTGCTTACACACATTTGCCTGTTTGTCCAGTGAAATGACATAAGCCTGACATATTCCTGCGAACTTCTTGGCATATTTCAGAACAAATGTATCTCTAGACTCTTGTCTGCAGCAGGAGGTCCCGTGATAGAGCAGTTCTCCAGGGTGACCGTACACTTCATATGGAAAGTTGGTTCTGAACTGAGGCTAGTGTGTTTTAGTTGAATTTTTAACCTATAGAATGACAGGCAAAAGAATTATTTGGGGATTTAACAGCATGCCAGCTTTTTCTAATGGTTTTAACAGTGACTGTGTGGTTTTTGCCATGAAACTAATGCCCTCCAGTGCCCTGACAGGGAGAAGAAGCTGCAGGTGGGAACACCTGGCTCTGGCTTTCTTCTTTGTTGAAGTTTCAGCCCTTGACCCTTTACAAACAAGTATGTATTCATTTGTTAGTTGTAAATCAGGTGCCTTTGGGCTATGGAAGGGCTTATTTTCTGACACTGAGATAGAGTGACTTACCTTTGTGTGTTAATAGCAGTGATGCCCATTTAGGTTTTGGCCTGACTTACCTGTGCTGTCAGAAAAGAAGGCCCGTAGCAGATCGGGGAGAGAGATTGGCTCTTTTGCTTTGCTTGGACAAGCATTTTGGGTTGTTTTGGTTTGGTTTATTTCTTTTTCTTTCCCCACTAGGGGTACAGCAGGGATTTCACATGCAAGAGAGACAGGAATTATTAGTATCTAAGTTAATTGTGTTGCCTCACTACCTGGATTCATTCCTTGGTTTGCCTCATTTCCCACATAGGTCTTAATAGAGACTAATGCTTGTGCTGGGAGAATGCTTGTGTGAGAAAGTAATTATCTGTACATTCTTAACATATACTTAGAGCAGAGTGATTGCCCTGCTACTGATATTTTGTTCCTGTAAACAGGTGACAAGAAATGAATCTTAGAGTTTATGCAGATTTTGCATTGTAGAATGTATACTAGACCCTTCAAAGGCAAGGTTAGACTCTTTGCAAAGCAAACTGGCGTTGGTTCTTGGTAGTCTAGTACAGGGACACTGAAGTTTGGCATTTGATTTAGGAAAAAAGTTGTACACAGCTGATTATGTTAAATAAGCTCTTAATTAAGCTCTCTGTAGAAGTCTAATTTGGAAAGTTTTAGTGCTTTGGTAACTCAATTGAAATTTTAATTTATCCTGTACTCAAGAGCTGAATGCTGTTCTTGTATAATAGTGTACTAGGCTGGATGAGGTACAAAGTAATGCACAGTGGTCAGAAACAGCTGAGGAAAGAACGCTTCAAATAATCTAAACTCAGAATAGTTCCAAACATCGGTTTTGTTTGCTTTTTTAAAGCACAAGTTATCAAGTTGTACCTGTTGCTGTACATAAACACTGTATGCCAGCAGCTCCTTGATCATATTTGTGAACAGACTTTTCATTAATTATTAGACTGTGATTAAAGGAAGGTGTTGAATTTGAGAGTGTAACAAAACGAGAAGTGATCAGATGATCTATAGGATGTAAAAGTCCATTTTTATGTTGTAGTTTAATCCCTTTATTAGGAAGTTCCTCTCATGGAGGGACCTCTTCTGCAAGCAGAACACAATAAATGTGCTTTTTAAGTGACCCAATTTCCCGGTATAACTGAACAGCTGACTTTGGCAGTAGTCATCCCGTGCATCTCTTTGCTGGCAAGGGAGCAGGACAAGGGAAAAAACAAAACCCAAAACTGTCAGTGATGAGATGAAACAAATCTGAATAATCGAAGTGCCCAATGCCCAAACATAATTCTACACCCCGTTATTTAGGGATGCTTGTGGAAGCTTTTAATCACTCGAGATTTTGCTGTAAAAGCTGAACTAAAGCAGAGCCTGGCTGCGTTTCTTACTGCCAAAAGCCAAGGTCATTTGCACATAGCCCATGGATTTCTCCAGAGTAGATCTCCGTTACCCAAGGCATGGGAATGCATGCGTTTTCTTAGCTGGGCAAACAAGTACATTATACAGTAGTTGTGATACAACACACGTGGCTTTGATTTGTACTGCACATACCCACTGTACAGCCACTCCAGAGTATTGTGGTTAGCTTGCAGCATCTGCTGTCGCATTGATACTGTTTACTGCGTATTCTTTTCCCTGGAAGTTTTAAAGAAAATTTTTTTTTCTTGTTGCATTGATTACATTTTATAAATTTGCTTAGCTGGAAAGTTTGGGAAAAGAGGCCTGTTTGTCAATTGTACAACCGATTGTGAAGCTCTAGTGTGAATATTTTTACGTCTGTATTAGACATTTTCTTTGCAAATCTATTGTTCGATTGAAATGTAAATGAAATAAAAGATGGTGTACACCCATCATGTATAAAGCAGGCACCATCGCTACGATGGATTTAATGCTCATTTTTATGGCGCATTCTCAGCTTCTATTTAAAACTATAATTTAAAGAAAAAAAAAAATCTGTAAAATGAAATGGGGATATATGGGGGAGTAAATTCTATTCCGTTTATTTCGGTTTTGATTCCCACTGGTAATGTTTCCCTTCGTGTTAGAGTAGGGGGGCCCCGGCGGGGGCCCGTGTGTCGCTGTAGCACTGACGTGCAGAGGTTGTAGCTTTGGCTGGGCACGGATAGAGCATCCCGGTTCGGTGTTTAAAGAGACTCGATGGAAGAAGTTTGCAGTATTGACATGTATTTGCATGCACGAATAAAAATTATTTGTCCACCTTAACCACCGGGCCTGTTTGTTTTCAGCCGGGGCTGGGGGGGGAGCGGGACCGAG
>VXBX01009339.1:114811-132259 GCA_013400415.1 Scytalopus superciliaris | reverse complement strand
GGCGGCGGGGCCGGGCCGGGCCGGGATGGAGGGGCCGGGATAGGGGGATCGGGATAGAACTGTCGGGATAGGGGGGTCGGGCACAGCGGGACAGCCGCGGGGAGAGGGGGGCGGCGCGGCCGGCTCGCTCGGGGCCCGCCGTGTGCCCGGGCCGGCCCCTGCGCCGCCATCCCGGTAATCCCGGCACTCCCGGTAATCCCGGCTCCCCCGGGAGCCCCCCGGGCTGGCAGGGAGAGCCCTGCACACTCGGCCTGGGCCCAAATCAGCCTGATTGGGTTAATTCTTCCTCCAGGTCTGGACAGCAGCTTCCCTCTGAAGGAGCGGGAAGGAGCGCAGGTGAGCACGGTTTGAATCTGCTCAGTTACACCGGTGATTTCTCAGCTTGAGCTGTTAAATGTGTCAAAATAGTGCCAATAACGCTGGGCATTTAAATTTCAGTAAGTGGGAATCAGGCTGATGGGGCTCCTGGGTCGTGGACAGAAAGTGAATTCTCCGTGAGTGGGAACACACGCCCAGTGTTCTCACTCGTGAGCCTCAGAGCAGTGCTGTTGGTAAAGGTTTTAACTTAAGCGAGGTTGAAATCGTGATTTAAGCATTAAGCCGGGCGGCTGACTGCACCAAGGGCTGTCTGAGGGTGGGCTGTGGACTGTCCTGGGGGTAAAACCTGCCCTGGGGGGTGAGGGACCAGGGTGGTGCTGTCGAAGGGGTGGGTGATCCGTGGTGTTTGATCAGAGGGGCATCCCCTGCTTTGTTACTTGTCTCTTAGAACACGATGACTACCGCGGACGACAAGCTGCTTGGTGAGAAGCTGCAGTATTATTACAGCAGCAGTGAGGGTGAGGATGAGGACAGTGAGAAGGAGGATAAAGAAGAGGAGAGCAACATTCCTGAAAGTGTGGGAGAGGTGGAGCTCAGCAGCGATGGCAGCGCCGTCAACACAGGTCAGATCATAGCAATGGACTTGTGCAGTAAATGCTTTGGTTGTGGGAAATTTCATACGTTATTCTGAATTCCATTTTTTTAAATGAAACTCCTGGTGTTAGGCATATTTGAGTCAGAGTGGTAATTTCCTGGCTGTGGTCTAACCTTATTTTTTATGGCTGTTTCTTTATGTTAATGTTTGACTTCTCCTCTGAGAGACTGTAGCATTCTATCTGAAGCTGCCAGGCTTTGAACAGAAAGCTGACACAAGGCTGATTTGCACAACTTGGCAGTTACTAAATCATTATTTTTGTTCTGATGAAAATCATGCTAACAATAGGGGAAGTCTGGAGGGCTGGGGGTTCCATTTCAAGGGCACAGATATTAATCTTTGTGACAATTATGAGTATAGCCTGGTTAGATAAACTGTAGTCTTCAAAAAAAAAAAAAAATAGATGCAAACTTAATGTAATGGCAAATTACTTGTTTCATTTCATGTCAGTGTTTTGCACGGTTATAAAAAGCTTATGACAGGGTCACTGTTCTACCGTCGATTTATAAATTATTACTTGGTTTTAAGTGCTAAATACAATTGTATTACTCTCTCGTTGGAATGCCCACGCCTTTGCTTTCAGGTCCCAAGGGAGTCATTAATGACTGGCGCAGGTTTAAGCAGCTGGAGACGGAGCAGCGGCAGGAGCAGCGCCGGGAGATGGAGCGGCTCATTAAGAAGTTGTCCATGACCTGCAGGTCTCACTTGGATGACGAGGCTGATAAGCAGAAGCAGAAAGAGCTTCAGGAAAAAATCAATGGAAAGGTAGCATAGCATGAAGGCAGGAAAATGGCAATTCAGTGTTTAACGTTTTCATTTGCCTCTGTTAACAAAAAAAGCGATTTAGCTGCAGTACCAAGGACGTCCAGACCCTTTTCCCATGTCTGTTGATCAAATAAGTCACCTTCATTAGTGCAAAGAGTTATACAGCAATCCTGTGAGTGCCTGAAACAAGAGCTTAGGGGCCCTCACTGATTTCACATCCCGTAAGTAGATGTTGGGAATTTATCTGCTTTGAGCTCCAAAAATTGAAGGCATTGGAGGTAGGGGACAGTTTTAATCAGCTGGGCTGTAAAGCAGCCCTGAGTTCTAGTCAGAGAAGTTCGTAATTAGCAGATGTTGTTTCTGCTTTCAAATGGTGAAGGTTGGCTGTGCTCTCTTATATCTTGAGTGACGCAGATGTGTTTAATGAAGCAAGGAAACAGATATGAAATACATAAAATCCTGTTCATTGCAGTTCTACAGACAGGAGGGTGCCACCAGATGTTAACTGGAAAGCTAAATGAAAAAGCCGATGAGAAGGAAGCTGCCTTAGGTCAGGCACAGCTTCCAAATGAGTGCTCCCAGCTCGGTGAAAGCACATGGCCACCATTAACCTGGATTAAAGTGGGAGCACAGAGCAGCCACTTGTGCTATTAGTGCAGCTGGTGGAAACTGGAATACCCAGGGCTGAAATCGCTGTTCCCACTGGACGTGGTTTCTAATTAGATCAGAATGCAGTGTAATACAGAGGGTGCTTGAGCCTTCATGGGTTGCACTTTGCTGTTATTAAAGACGAGTGACCCACATTAATCCTCTTGATTTACATTCTCATTATGTAAGTGACCCACATAGTGGTGCAGATCTGTTTCACGTGTCCCTGTGTGTTTTTTAGATGACTTTACAGGAATATAACATGATCCACAACGACGAGGACGACGAGGAGTTCCTGCAGCGCTACAGGAAGCAGCGGATGGAGGAGATGAGGCAGCAGCTGTACAGTGGGCAGCAGTTCAAGCAGGTCTTTGAGATCACCAGCGGAGAAGCGTTTCTGGACACCGTTGACAAAGAGCATAAGAGCACCCTGATCATGATCCACATTTATGAAGATGATATCCCTGGCACCGAGTCCCTGAACGGCTGCATGATCTGCCTGGCTGCTGAGTACCCAACAGTGAAGTTTTGCAGAGTGAAGAGTTCCCTCATCGGGGCCAGCACTCGCTTCACTAACAATGCCCTGCCAGCCCTGCTGGTCTATAAGGCAGGGGAGCTCATCGGCAACTTCGTGCGCATCACTGACCAGCTCGGGGAAGATTTTTTTGCTGTAGACCTGGAGGCTTTCCTGCAGGAATGTGGTTTGCTGCCAGAAAAAGACCTGCTGCTCCTGACTTCTATACATAACCCTTCTGCATGTTACAGTGAAGACAGTGATCTGGAAATAGACTGAAGCACTCACGCTGAGGGCCCGTAGGTGTAGTTGTGCTGTGGGATGTTCTGTGCTAGGGATTGTTCTCTCTCTCCCATAGTGTGGGTATGTATTCCTCCCCTTCATGTACTTTTGCTTGTTAAAAATAACATAAGGAATTCCTAACATCTTCTTAAGTCAGTAAAGTACAACTAAAGCAGTCTCATTTCTATGCAATTCAAACATATTTTACTTACCATGAAGCTCTAACACAACTCAGTAAGTTTAGGAAACTGTGTGTTGTCATCTCTCCAAATTAATTTTAAACATTTTGTTCTCAGATCAGCAGTGTGTGGTCAGTGTCCCTACAGGTTTCCTGTACCAGTGTAATCTAAATACCAGTTGGATCAAGATGTGGCCACCAGCCCTAAGACAAAAACTGAGACTGCAAGTAAAGGACTTTTTGAAATTCAAGGCTTACAATCCTGGTGATGAACTGCTGCCAGTGAATAGTGTGAGGCCCCAGCTTGCAGTCTCCTTCTTGGAAGTACCTTGTTCTCACACTTGGCCTCAAATATTTGTTCCTTTCTCACTTAAAAGTAACAACAACCCGTGACTTCATCCTGAAAATTGCTTTACAGCTGGAGAGAGTTCTTTTTCCTTTAACATTCCCAGAGACCTTAAATGAGAAAGTCTTGCAATTACAGCTCTTAATACATTCTTGGATTTTAAAATACCCATCCTAGTAGTCACTTCATCAGAAAATGAGCTCTGCCTCTTCAGAGAGACTGTCACAAAGAGCTCCAACATGTGTGCTGAGCTGCAGCAAGGAGAATTTTGTTGGCAAAATGCAGAATTAGGACTTGAATAACCTCAGAATTTAATCTCTCTCTACAATTACTAAATCAGTGCTAAAGTTCATTTCTGTCTGCCTTCAGTAGTAGAAAGTAGACTATCATTACCTAAATATAGGGCCCAATGTAATGCTGTATTTAAAGATTAAATTTAATTGCAATTTTTATGTAAAGCACTTTGGAACACCAGGAAGAAATGCAAATGTGTCTGTGGATCTTAATAGGATCTTAATAAGAATGGATCTTGGGCTAGAAAAAGGAGAATTTGTAACTGTGTCTATTTAAGCTGTGTTTTAAAAAGTAGTATGAGCAGAAAAATAAATAATCTGTAATTAAAAATGACTGAATTGGCACAAATTGTAGCTGTTACAAGGAAACTGGCAGAAATCCAGGTTTTTAAATGTGGTGAGAGATTATTTCTTTTCATCTCAGAATTGCAGAAAAAAAAGCATGTAAGTTATATGAAATTAAATCATTGAGTGTAGATGTCAGCACACTGAAGGGGAAAAAAATCAAAGTAGCTGTAACTTATATCCAGGATGAGATTCAGTGCAGTCTGTTGTGCAGACAGTGCATTTTATCATCATGATAAAACCTGGCTTGGAGAGGGGGTCAGGGGACAGCTGGCTGCTTGAGTTGCTTTGAAGTTGTATTTTTATAAAGGGATCTTTTTTCCCCCTGTGGCAGTAAAACTGTAACAGGCTCAAACCCTGTCCTGCTGCTCTGTGTCCAGTGGCCTGGAGCAAGGTGACTGCTGGTGAGCAACCTCCCGTGCTCAGGGATGGCAGAGGTGGTTTGCAGAGCCAGCAGCAAAAAGGAGAAGAAAAAAAGTCAGAATCTAATTAATATTGGATCTGGAAGAATATAACAAGCACGAGGGAGTGAGGGGAGAGAAGGTGGGCTGTGCCCCTGCTGCTCTTCTGTCCACAGGCCACATGGGTGTGAGGGGGGAGAGGAGGCTCAGCTGAGAGAAAAAGCTGCTGCTGCTTTTGCCTGTTCTTGAAGCTAAATCTTCAAAAAGCTCTATAAATAGGAGTTGAAAAAACACTCGTCAGGTAGGTTGTGTTGCCTCTGGGAAATGTTTTGTTTTGGAAAAAGCAGCTCACTGCAGGGAGGCAGCTGGGAATGATGGGTTTTGCAGGCGGTTGTAAAGGCACCGGCAGAGAGGAGCGTGGGATCACCTGGGTTTGCTCACAGTTAATTATGTTCCAATGCAAACAGAATTTGGGCACAGAACGTGAGTGCACAAAGAAATGTGGGAGCTGACTGGCCAGGGCAGGAATGAAACCCCAGGGTGAGCTTAACGTGGGCATTCAATCATGGTGCCAACCTGGGGGCAACGTTTACCAAGGAAAAGCTTCTACTGATTTTTTTTTTTTTTGGCTTCCCATCCTTCTAAAATGTTAAAAATACGCCTTTACTGAAAGTCCACACAAGGTTTTGTGTGCATTCCCTGGCCTGACTCACAGCACAGAGGGGCCTGCTGGGGTGGATTGGGGGAGCCCAGCAGCTCCCTCCAAGGGGGGAATGCTTTTCCATTCAGCCTTTGGACCGTTCACCTCCTGCTCTGTGAATCATCATCTCCGAGGCCACACAAGCCCAGAGGGATGTTTTCATTGTTGCTGCACGAACCCAGCAGCCCCATCCTCCTGTCCCCATCCCTCCAGGCACTGGCAAGCTGCAGCTGGACTCCTTGGAGACTTGTTTAAAAATTCAGAGGACGTCCTGTTTACCCAGAGCTCGCACAGGGGGTACGTGTGGCAGCGCTCGCCTCTGCACTGACCCCAGAGCACAGCGAGGGAGCCCTGGCCATGCTTGGGTGGGGCTGCTGGGTGCACCAGACAGCACCATTGGGGGTGCAAACCTTCAGCTCCTGCCTGGGATGGGGCTGCATGTGGTGATGGACAAGCTGGTGAGGATCTGAGTGACTTCTGCAAACTGCCACGGCTGGAAAGCCAGCACAGAAAACACAAGGGGCTGGCAGTGCTGGGCTAGGCTGGGGGAAGCTCTGTGTGCAGGGCTGCTGGTCCTGGGCTCCTGAAGGAGATTTCAATAGCATGTTGGATGCTGTGCTTGGAATGGTACATGTTGGGCCTGCAAGGAAACAATTCCAAAGCTTTTCCTGCTAGCAGGAGGGAGATGCTGTCCTGGACTGGTGGCAGGGCTGCAAGAGCTGTCAGGTTTGCTGGTGTTGGCTCAGCTGAGCTGTTCCCATGAAACCCTCCTCCTCCTCCTCCTCGGGGGCAGAGAGCACCCAGGCCCTCAGTGCCCGAGGGCTCCCCAGGGGCTCCCCTCACTTATCAGCGGGTCCCAGTGCAGCACTGGCAGCCACCGATAGCCCCGCGCGAAGCCAGGATGTCTGTGGGCTAACTGAACCCAGCCCAGCTCGTGCCTGTCCCAGCTGGGCAGGAGGCTGGAGCCTGCAGCAGCTCGGCAAGGGCCACACACACGTCTGGGAGCTCTGGCTGGCTGCAGGCACGGGGGGGTGGGGAAGGACAGTGTCCCCCTCCTGGCTTGGTGCTCAGCACTTGTGCACGACACGGGGGCAGCAGTGGGACTGGGGTCTGTAGGTGCCAGGACTGGGCAGGGCACAGGTGAGCACACAGCGGGTGAACCTGCCTGCTGTGCCCTCATGGGATGTGTCGGCTTCTCTGCCTCCCCATGTCCCATTAGGAAACTAAAATCCAGATGATATCCTGGTAAAACTATCTCATTTATGAAGGGTCAGAGTGAGTGAGAAGGCTCGTGCCTTGGAAGGCTCCACGTGTAGGTCTTACCTTGCTATGACATCCTAATGCACTCCTTTAAACCTCCCTGCTTTAAAATTCCCGTAACGCAGCCCTGTGAACAGTTTTATTATTGCCTGGAAGTGCCTCACAACCCCCTCCCGAGGGATTTGGATGGTGACAGATTTGTTGATCAGGGTTACAAAATCAGTGTGAGCAGGGTGTGTCTGGGAGCAGCAGAGCAGGGCCCAGGAGCACTGCCCTGCCTCAGCTCAGCACAGGGGGAAGCTGCAGCCACCTGCTCTCCTGCAGACTGCGTGGCTGTGTCATGCCCACACAACCCCCGGGCAGCCAGATTCATGTGTGGATAGATTTTATGGGAGAGAAATACACAATGCTGTGTAAGGGCTGTGTCACCATGGAATCACAGCATATCCTGAGTTGGAAGAGACCCACAAAGACCATCAAAGTCCAACTGCTGGCCCTGCCCAGCACACCCCAACAATCCCACTGTGTGCCTGAGACCATTGTCCAAACACTCTGAGCTGTGGTATGGGAGCAGTGCAGGGCTGGGGGGTGGCCATGGCTCAATCCTGCCCAGGACACTTGGGTTCAGAGACCCCCACAGAAGCATCTCCTAAGGAAGGGGGGCCACTCCATTTATTTCTTCAGGTGCAGCTGGCAGTGACCTGGCACAGCACTGGTGAGCACAGCCATAAATGAGAGGAGTTCTTAAAATCATTTATTATTTTAAATGTCCGTTCTCCCGGAGGTGAACTGGGATCTGATGGGGATCAAGGGCAGTGACAGGGGCTGCCAGCTGCCATGTGGCTGGGCTGGGGCTGACGTCTGCATGCATTTCAGGAGCAGGACACAAGCAGGCTCTGTGTGGCGTGAGGATGTGTTTGCTGAGCTAGTGGTGCAGGGAGGTGTGATGGTGCTGGCATGGAAGGGACTCCATCGCTGTGTGGGCACAGAGGCAGCATCTCACTCCCAGCAGCCCTGGGTGGGCAGCCAGCAGCACGTGCCAGGGTCCAAGCCAGCATGCAGGAGGCACAGGAGGTCTGTGAGGTTGGATTTGATACTTCTCCCCTGGTCTCCTCCAGGAGAGACACTGCTTTGGTTCCTTCTGGCCGAGTCCTGGTTGTGCCTCTGTGCTGGGCAGGCTGGAGGATGCAGGAGAAGCAGATCAGGGCAGGTTCCTACTGCAAGCTCAGCCACTGCTGGGGCAGCACGAACACCTTGTCCTCCCAGTCCCTCTCCATGCTGCCACCTCCCCTCTGCCTCCTTCGGGGAGCTCCTCACTGAATCAGGTGCAGCAGAGGAGGGGAGTGTGAAGGCTCTTGTGCTCCTCTGTCCTGAGCAGGGCAAGAGGGGCTGCTGGTGGCCTGTGCTGGGAGGCAGTGGGGATGGGGAAGTGCAGGGGAGTCCAGAGCATCCCCTGGGGAACCCCAAAGCTGGCTCTGTGCAAGGTTTTCACTAGCAAAAGATCTGAGTCTGCTGAGGACAGCAGTGGCAGCCACGCTCCCGAGGCACTCGAGCTCTTCAGAGAGCTGGGAGCAGCCTCTCCTCGAGGGCTGGCATGGAGGATGCCCAAGATGGGACCATCTCCTGTCCTGTTTCTGCTCGGCACAGGGGTGGGCAGGTCCCTGTGTCCCCACCATTGCCTGCAGGAAGGAACAGGATACTCAGCACCAGGCCAGGAGCTGAGCTCAGCCAGTGCCTGGGCAAGGACAGTCCCTACCTGGGCAGGTCATCCCAGTGCTAGAGCTCTGTAGAAGATCCACCACCCCGAGGGCTGCCGTGTTCCACAGCATCTGGCACATGGAATGCCACGTATGGGCACTTCTTCACGTTGAGGCACACGAGCTTCTTGAGCGACGCTGTCTTTACTATCTCAAAGCCAGTTGCTCCACCAAATGTACTGGGTTTCCAGTACTCTGGGGAGCAGATGGGATTTCCAAAAAGCCCCTTCAGGGAAAATGGAGCTCCAATCTCCACCATGCTTTCCCCAAAAATGCCATTGGGCTGGGGTTTCTCGAGTAGCAAGCCTGGATAAAACTCCAGAGCATCAATGTCCCCATACAGCTCTTCCAGCTCCGCTGCCTTCTCTTCCTCTCCTGCACCAAGGGAATGTCAGAGTGTTTTAGGAAGGGAATCACCCCCGGCAAGCACTGTCTCTGTGGTGGGTAATGGGAAGGTGGCAGCTCCCACAGCCCATGACAAGCCCAACTCCCAGGCCAGGAACTGTCCTCTGGACCAGTCATCCAGCCCACAGGAGGAAGGACCCCTGCAAACTGGGCATCAGCCCCATGTGCCCCATTGTGAGGGCCATGACCAGGCATGGCTGGGATGGGCAGGAGCGGCTGCTCCGCTGGGCAAACCCCACGGAGGGGGAACAGCTCCTGGTCTCATACCCAGCTGTGGGCACAGAGCATCTGCCCTGCCCCAGCAAGGCCCTGGGAGCCCCCTTGGCAGCACCGCAGCCCTACCTGTCAGCTCCTGGAAGGACTTGTAGGGCTTCATGCCAAACCTCTTCCGATACTCGTTGAAGGGCTGTAGCCTCAGCTGCCGGGATTCCTTGATGACCCCAATGGCCACATGCAGGACGTTGGCATTGATGGTCTGTCCCCCACCGATCTGGAGGGTGAGAACACAAGGGGGAGCACATGTAAGGCACGAGGCAGCACCAGCATCAGCTCCAGGAGAGCTGCTGTGGTAAACCATCCATGCCCTATGCACGCGGAGACCAGCACATCCCTGCGGCAGCAAGAGTGGGGAACCGCTGGTCACTGCAAAAAACAGCTATAGAGCAGCTTGGGTAGGTCAGCCCTGTTCCCAGGGCAGTAAGGATGTGAGAGAAGCCCCGGAGTGACCTGGGAGGAGGAGAGAGGTTACGGGGGGCTAGGGTTGCAGGGAGAAGCTGGAATTCCACAGAGCCTCAGCTGCGTGGCTTTGCATAAGAAAAGAGCGTGAGGAATGGAGATGCAGTCGCTTGGAAGAAAACATCCATGCGATGGCAGCAAAGAACAGGGCCAGACAAGCTGCTCCACTCCCAGCTGCTCCAGGCTGGGAGATTCCCACTCTTCCTCAGGCTGCTGGAAACACCATGAGGTTTACTACAGAGCACCAAGAGGGTCTGCCAGGGCCAGCTTTGTCACGGTGCTCATGGGGAGGACTCCTGACATGCCCTGGGCAGAGACTCTGACCTGTGACCTGCTGCTGAAGAGGGACGGTGATTACAGCCTTCAGGGGACCAGGAGTGTCTCTCCTGGGGTGCCACAGCCCAGCACTGGCAGGGAGGGAGAGCAGGACCTTACCCTTCCTGCCACCTGCTTGGAGAAGGACTCCACCAGCGCCTCCACGCCGTAGTCTGTGAGCATGGAGGTGTTGTAGAGGAACTGCTGGTAGCTGTACTCTTCCCCCTGGATGACGAAGGAGTCGGGCATCAGCCCGTGCCAGTGATAGAGCTGGTTGAACTCCACTGCGATGCGATTCCGGTACTGGAACTGTGACCCAAACAGCAGCTCGGGGTCGAACTTGAGGCTCAGGTAGTACCCACTGAGGTGCTGCACGTAGTCTTCAACAACGATCTTAATGGTCTCCCCTGGGCAGGAGCAAAAGAAGCAGCTGGCAGCAGCAGGAGCTGTACCAGCTCTGTACCCCGAGATGTTACCCGCGTGCTGCAGAGCATGTCCCAGCACCCCCCACCTCCCAGGGCCCTTCTGACTATGGGCCTGCTGGGCACATTGGGAATTCTTCATTAATTAGTTTTTTAATAGCAAAGGTCAGTCTAACAAAGCTGAAGGGCTCCTGAGGGAGCTGACCTGGATATATTTCTTAAAGATACTGTGGTGACACGGCTCTTTTATGAATTTTGGTCAGAAATGACTTTTCATGAGGCATGAAAAGCAAATCTATAATGAGCATTTACAAGAAATCATTCAAAATTACGACGAATTTTTTTCAAAATTACCGTTTTTGATGACCTAGTCCCAATTTTTGCTATATGGACCAAAGCCAGCAACCCCCAGAAGGACACCAGGGGAGCTCCTCGAGCCTCAAAGGCAGCCTGGTGCCCACCCCTGGGGCTCGCCCAGGAGGTGTGACACAGGGCGCCGTGGCAGTGCCGTTCCTCACCGATGAGGATGAGCCGTGCTGTCTGGAAGAGCTGCTCATCGTCCCAGGTGGGGTGTTCCCGGCGCAGCACATCACAGACGCGGTTGTGCTCGCGCAGCCAGAGCGTGCCGTACAGGCAGAGCCCCGGCAGCAGCCCGAACACCTCCTGCCCCGTGGCCAGCTGCTGCTCCCTGGGCGTGCCGGACGGGTACACCATGTGAACCGCAGCGTCGGTGACCGTGGGGGGGTACACCTCCCCATCCACCACCTGGGGAGGCAGAGGGGACAGAAACACCCCGCTGAGAGCCTGCCCAGCCAGGGGCTGCCTCCCTAAGGGCAGGCTCCGTGTTTGCTCTCCTGCAAGAAGTGAGTGGGGTGGAAACAGCTCCCTCATCGGAGCAGCTGCACCCCAAAGCTTGTCTCCCAGCCAGCAGCCACACAGTGGGGCATCGGGGCTGGGGTCTCCCAAGAGCTGCCAGAGCCACAAGGGCTTCAAACAGCCCTGGGACACAGGGCTGGGACACATTTCAGCCGTGCTGGGTGGTACCTGGAATTTCAGCTTCCCGTCCCTGAAGAGCCGCAGCTGGTGCTGCCGCTGCAGGTTGTCCCCGTACAGGTGTCCCAGGTCCACCTGTGGAGGGAGCACGGCATCAGGGCTGCTCTGAGAGGCACGGGTGCCCCGTCACCCCCTCCCTCCCACACCCCCTCTGCCCTCACCCCGTGCCCCAGTGCCTTGGTGAAGCCCCTGCCCATCTTCCCAGACGTCTTGAAGAACTGGTGGGTGAAATGCTGGGCAAAGAAGGCAAACATCATGTTGGTGCCTCGGGGATCTGCTTCAAACTTCTGCCGCAGGAGGAACCTCTCTGCCAGGAGCTGGGGGTCGGGGAGCTGCTGCCTCCCTGTGAAGGATGGAGATTGAGGGCAGATGCCCAGTGCTGGCCTGGGTGGGTGCCAGGGCTGTCTGTGGGGCTGCTGGTGGTGTCTGGTGCAGCATCAGGCACTGCCTCGTCTGCAGAGACACCTCACAGCCCTCTCACACAGGCCATGACATGCCCTGAGCTGTCCCAGCAGTGTTTCAGATGCCATCAAGCTGCTCCTGCCACGGGGCCAGCCTGGGCAGGACAGGGGTAGCACGTGGCACTGCCAGTGGTGTCTTCAGACATGCCCAGTGGCACGAAAGCTTGGCCATGGGTGGGTGGGTGGTCCCTTAGGCCAGCACATACCTTTGGTGCCCATGGGCGTCGGGCAGTTGTCCGGCACGGGTGGGAGGACGCGGGTGTAATAGCTGACGTTGGCATAGGCCTCCCAGCTGATGTAGCCATAGTCAGAGTTGAAAGTGGGGGGGCTGGGGATGAGATTGGCACGAACTGAAAGGAGAGAGGGGGATCACCACTGTGGGGCACGGGGCAGCACCCCAAAGGCTCTGCTCCTGGCCCCTGCCCACACGCTCCGTGCTGCCAGACACCCTCCCCTGCCACCCCGAAAATCAGGAAGGTACCAGCAGCGGAGGCACGTGGGCGTCCTGGGAGCTGCTCTGAGCCTTTTAAAGGCTGCAATTCCCTGAGGAAAAGGAGGGCTCCCATTAATGCTTTAAGTGGATTTATGGATGATGAATGAGATGACAAACCCATAGAAATGGTGAAACCAACAGCGGGAGCCTTGTGAGCCTGTCTCTACTGCTCCAAGAGCTGGAACCTAAATATTTATGCAAAGTGATGAATGTGGGGACATGAGTAACAAGGGCCATATTTCCACAGGCTGCTTTCCATGCAGCTGCACGAGAATCCCTTGGCCTGGGGAGTGCAGCATGCCAAGAGCTGCTTGTTTTCCAGCTGGCTGGCAGCCCAGCACAGGGCTGGGGACCCCCTGAGCCCCACCAGGGCCTGGCCAGGCAGCCCCCCCGGGCTGGGTGACAGTGTGACAGGGTGACCCCAGCTTGGTGCCCACTGTGCCCACAGGAGATGCTCAGCATCCCCACCCACACCTCTACTCATGCCAGGGGTGTCCTCGAGTCCTGATGAAGGCTGAGACCCTCTCCAACCCCTCACCTGTCAGCACGAGCCTCATGAGTGTGTCCCTGATGAAGGTGCTGTTGATAATGTCCCAAAACCACTTGAAATGGGTCAGGACGAAGTGGTAGAAGGCAGGACTGGGCTTCAGCAGGTTGTGGAGGCGCGTCCAGAACTCAGCTAGGGGAGACACAGCAGGCAAATCACTCACCCTGCTAACGCAGCCCACTGATGGCCTTGGGCCATCCACACTGTAGCCATTAGTGAGAGCATGTGCTGTGGGCACAGTGAGCTGCCCTGGCATCCAGGGATGCCAGATCAGGTCACAGAGACTCACGGGAGGTGCAGTTGACCCCGTAGTATCCTGTCCTCGTGCAGTCACACTCATATCCTTCCAGACCGACCCTCACACACACACCTTGGTGCTGGCAGGGGAAATAGCAACAGGGATTCACTGCAGTTAGAAAGAGAGAGAGATAAAGACATCAGCATCCCTGCTTCTCACAGAGAGACACTGCCTCAGACACAGCCTATCCAGGTCTAGCTCAAGAGATGAGTCCTTTGACGCAGTCACCACCCTGAGCCCAGACCCCAAGGCTGGTGTCAATATCATGCTGCAGGAGGCGAGGGCTTCCCTGTCACGGGGGTCTCCTGCACTCCTGGGATTGTAGCTTTGTGCCTGGGGGGCTGCTGTGCCCCTGGAGCACCAGCACCGGATAAAGCCGTGCAAGCAGAGTCCGTGTTGACAACAATGGCCCCGGGCAGTGCAGAGTTTGCTTTGGCAGGCGGCCCCTCCGCGCCCGCCGCCCCGAGCGGATGGAAGGGGCCTCGCCGCCTCACTCCCGGCTCCTGCCCAGCCCCTTCCTCCACCACCTTCGTGCCCAGCCTGCAGGCACGAGATAAGGGCCCCTTCCCGCCTGTCCCAGGGCAGAGGATCCCGTGGGACAGGGAGACACCCTGGCACAGAGCAGCTCCTGTGCTGGGGCAGCGCTCAGCACCATCCGGTCCATCCTCCATCCACAGCCCCTCCAAGAGCAAAAACACTCAAGGGGAGAAAGAGAACCACAATCCAGGGTGTCTGGAGGCCCCTCTGCCTTCCATCAGCCCGAGGAATGCTCTGGAAAATGGGATGTCCCCTGCCACAGCTGCCTCCTGAAAGCCTCACCGGTGGCATCCTCAGCCTCACTGAGGTGGGTTGGTTCCCACAGACCCAGGGCAGAGCCTTTGTGCCAGGAGCATAAAAGAGCCTAGACCCAAGACCTACTGGAGTACATCTGTCTGGGCATGTTGAAGCACATCAGGGGTCACCAGCCCCACCAGGACACACAGCCCTTGGGGACAGGAGTGCCACCAACACAGTGTACAGCTCCAGAGCTGCTGGCTGTGGGAATGGGGGGACAGGCAGCACACCCTGAGTGCCAGAAAAGGCTGAGAGCCACTCCCAGTGTGCCCAGTGTCATGGATGATGCAGGAAGGCCTCCTGGGTCCATCAGCTGCTCCACATCGTCCATGAGCTCACCAGGGCCCTGCGAGACCCGGTTCAGATTCTTTGGGAATTTGGGAACAGGTTCCAACACCAGGGCGGAGGGGCAGGCATGCACAACAGAAACCACATGTTTTCCATAGGATATTGCAGATACAAATGAACATCTTTGAAAAATAAAGCTAATTTTGTGAAGTTGCTCAGTCTTCCAGCAGGCACGCACTCGGGGCAGGGCAGGGGCTGCCTGGGAGCCCAGGGCTCAGCCAGCAGCTCTGCTGGGCCACACTCAGTCCTGTGGCCCCAGATCCCTCACGGCACAGGGGCTGGCTTGCAAAGACGTGTTCAGCTCCCAGCACTTCCATCGGGCTCCCTTTCATCTCAGATCTTTTCATGTCTCCAGACGGGAGGCAGCAGGCAGGATCTTATTTATCTCAGACAAATTAAGGTCAGACCACCCGTTCGGAGTTTTGTAAGATGGGAATTTTTGGAAAGAGGGAGGTGTTGCGGCGCATCTGCAGCATCCTCCGGGATATTCCCATGCCCGTGCCTTGCCCCTGGCTCTGCCGCAGACCCTGCACACATCCCAGAGCGCAGCCCCGCGCCGTGCCCGGTGCAGCCCGGGGGGATGCGGGGCTGCCGCAGGGCTGGGAGGATGCCCCACGCCGCAGAGCAGGTCCTGCCCTGTCTCTCCAGCTGATACGGGGAGTCAGGAGAAGTTCACCGAGCCGGGGCTCGATGGCAGGTGGTGCCGAGCCCTGCTCCGGGGCGGGTTTGGCCGCATGCCGGGCTCGGGGGGCCTCCTCCCCTCACGGTTCAGCGCCGTGTCAGTGCCGCGGGTCCCGGAGGTGGGGCGGGAGCAGCATGTTCCAGCCAAAAGGCAGGGAAGGGGATGGAGCGTGTCCCGGCCCGCGACAGCAACCCCGTCACGTCCTTTCGGAGCCTCCCTCCCCGCAGCAGCTCCTGCCTCTCCCCACCCCTGCCAGGAATCCTGTGCCGGCCCTGCCAGCACAGCCCCGGCCATGGGAAGGCTGCTGCCAGTCTCGGCGTGGAGCACGGTCCCTCCGTGCCGAGAGAGCTTGGTGAACACGCTCCATCACCGCTGAAAAATGCCAGATTTCGGGGACAACATCCGTTCTGCAAACCGCAGCCAAAGCAACCTGGGGTGAATCACGGCCGGGATGGAGCCAGGCTTGCTCGATGGGACATGGCCCTGTGGCCGCGGGCTTTGAAGACAATGAGAGGCTCACGCACTTGTTTTTCTCATCCAGGAAGGTTCTCTCGGGCCCACGAACTGTTCACAGCACATGCACCGCAGCCAGATTGTCATCTGCAACCACTTCAGGCAGCACCATGAGCCGGAGCAGCGTGCCAGGGCCGCAGCTGCACGCCACGTGGGCTCAGCCATCCTCCCCCTGCACCTGAGCCGGGCTGGTGGCCCTGAGGGTGGGCTCTGGGCAGGGTGACACAGCCCCAGGGCTCCCGGCGTGGCAGCTGCCTCCCCTCTGCAGCGCGGGATGAGCTCCGTGAGCCCGGCTGCGCAGGGATGTGCTGAGAGGAGGCGCAGACCATCGGCTGTGTAAACAGACGTGAATCCGAAGTGGCTCTGCCAGAGGTCCCCAACTGCCTTCCCACAGCAGGGCCCGTGCCAGGCCTGCCCCGTGGCTGGGGCTCGGGCAGGTGGGGATGTTTGGGGTGCTGCTGCAGCTCCTGTTTGGCAGCACTGAAGCAGCGCAAGCATGGAATGGCTCTGGAGAGAATGGTCAGGTTTACTTTGCAAAAACACTTGTACAAAACTTCACCCCTGAAGGCAAACCAGCTGCCAAGGGCAATATCTGCAGGGAAAACTGAGAAACACCATGGGACCAGCCTGGCTCCACTCAGCCAGAGGAAAAGTCCACAGAGAACAAACGTGGATCAGAGCCAAGGTGGAGCCCGCAAGGAGTCAAATGGAGAGCTCTGACAGCAAACACCACACGAGCAGGAGATCCCAGCCTCAGCCCAGCATCCTGTTACTTGGTCTTGGAGAGCAGATCCAAGGGCTAGATTAGGGCTGTGGTCCTCCTGGCACAACACTGGGGAGGAGCAGAGCCCAGCTCTGCTGACAGCACCTCGGGGCACTGCACAGTTCCCCTAATTTCTCAATCAGATATCTTCCTCCCTAATTAAGGCTTAGAAGAGTCTTGGAAGACTTCTTTCATGTATCCCAGGTATTTCTTTTTCCCCCACGTAGTCAAATTCTCTTTGATCCTGGTGTGCAGCAGTCAGCTCCAGGGCTGCACCATTCCAGCCTGCATCTGTCCCAGCTGCTTTGGGCACGTGAGTCCCCAGTGTGTCCCCAGGCCCTTGTCCCGTGCCCAGCCGGAAACACGGGTGCTGGTCCCAGATGTCCTCAATGCCCAGAGGGGCTTCTCAGGAAGATGAGAGCCATGCAGAAGGATGGCCAAGCCAAACGAAGAGACACATGGAGATTGTCCTTTGCCTGTCCTCACCACCTGTGGCCCAGGCCAGCAGATGACAGCCAGGTCCAGCCCATGGGGTCACTGTAGGGCTGGGGATGGAGCTGATTGGGTTCGAGAAGCGTGTTTATTTAATAATATGCTCTGTGGGTGCCTGCCATGAACAGCATTACTCCTGGACATCCCTGGGTGCACCTGAGATGGGCAGCCTGAGCCCACCATGGCCATGCCAGCACATGACCTTCTGCAGCACGTGGGCATGGGAACGAAATGATGGCTCAGGGCATCAGGTCTCCATCCTCACCCCCAGGTGCAGTTTCACCCGGTGTGTGTTTGGGCACAGGAGGAAAGGCCCTGGCTGCCAGCACTCACGGACCCCGTCCCGGCCGGGCAGCCGCCGGGAGCAGCCGGGTGCTGCCCCCCTGCCCTGTGCAGGGGCCGCCCTGGGGTGGCCGCGGTCCTGGCGGGGGTCCAGCCCTGCCGTGCGGCCCCGGCCGCCTCGGGCCAGCGATGTCTCCTCCGGGCCCTGCGTGTGGTCCCTGCGCGGCCGCTGCGGGAGGTGCATGGGAAGTTTGTTCTACCCGGGAGGTTTTGCTCCCAGCCAGGCGTGACGGGCCAAACCCCGCAGCTCCGGGCGCCGCGGGGACCCCGACCCCCGCGGGCG
>VXBX01009339.1:94237-114510 GCA_013400415.1 Scytalopus superciliaris | reverse complement strand
CCGTTTCCCTCCCAGTCCCTACGTCCCTGAGCATCTCCATACCCAGCTTCTGGTACACACATCCCCCTGCATCCCCAGGCCCAAGTCCCTCGGCATCCCCGTTCCCAAACCCTGATCCCGGGGTTCCCCAGGACATCCCCTGATCCCCTGGGTCTGGCTCAACTCCTCCGACTGGCCGCGAGAGGCAGCCCTGGCAGTGCTGCCCGGCCGTGCCAGGAGCCAGGCTGCCCACAGCCGCCAGTGGCCAGAAAGGCTGAGTTTATCGGTGAAACCATCGCTGGATGTTTCCTGCTTGGGTGCTTTGCTCCCAGCAGCAGCCGCTGGCAGTCGGGACAGGATCCAGCCAGCCCAGCCCAGGCAGGCACAAGAAACCCCACAGAGGTCGTGTGGGGCTGGGAGAGCTTCTGCATGGTGGGCTGCAGACCTTGCTGGGATGTCCCCACTGTGGTGGCACCCAGAGCTCAGGGCCTGTGGCTGCTGACCCGCTCCTGTGCTGTGCAGGATGGACGGAAGCAGCAGAGCCCCGGCACAGGCCTGGCTGTGTGTGAGGGTTATCTCGGGTTTTGCTGTCACCTCCTTGCAGAGTGGCAGGAAGCCCCGGCAGGCTGGGGGTGAGTGGTTTCCTGCACGAGGCCTGCACAGGTCCTTTGTGGATCCTGCTTGGTTCCTGCACAGGGGTTCAGCAACTGGGAAGGATTGTCCCCACAGGGCGAGCAGCCTTTGCAGGTACCCAAAACTGAACAAGGGCCTCAGATCCAGCTTCGGCGGGAAAATGCATCAGCCATGACACAAACATGATCTCAGCAGGCTCTCTGTGCACTCCCGCAGGGTGGGGACTGTCTGCCTTCCACTGAGGAACACACGCTGGAAACACAGGGTAGGTTCTGCTCTGTGTGTGCAGTGGGTGCAGTCAGTGTGTGTGCCAGGGCCAGGGCTGCTCCTGCGGGCTGCCAGCCTGCCTGCCCGTGGTGTCACAGCCCACATGGTCGTGTTTCCCCTCCATCTCCTCAGGAAGCACCACCAGCCCCGGGCTCTGGCGTGTCCCATCCCATCCCACACCCGATGGCCGATGCTTCAAGCACAGCACGTGTGACCCGCCAGGGCCTGACCCTTCTCACCCACGGCTGCCCCAGCAGCGCTCCTGTGCTCGCTGCCCTTCCCTCTCATCAGGTTTTAATAACCACTCTCTTGCACAATACGGGAAACGGTTGCAACAGCCCGGGGCCAGCTGTCTCGACAGGGCCACTGAGGGGCTGCCATGGAGGGGCTGTCCCCATGCTGCTGGGCAATGGGGTGTGCTGCTGCTGCCAGCTGCAGGGTGTCCTGCAGACCCCTGCCATACCCTGGTGTCTCACCCAGTGCCCAGACCCCTCACTCCAGAGCTCAGGGCCACTCAGAGCTGCTTGGCTCTAACCCAGCAGCTACTGAACATCCTGGTGCCAGCCCTGGCTGTCAACAGACCTCCTGCGACTCTGTCTGAGCTGCAGCCCAGGATGTCTGACTTCATGTCCCAGGATGGGAGCCAGCCCTGGGGCTCCAGAGGAGTTCCTGCCCCCAGCCAGGGCAAGGACGGGTGGTGCTGCCTGGGCATTGTCAGACTGTGATCTCAGCCTCAGTGCAAGGCTGGGGCCACTTGGGACACAGGACCCAGCTGGGGGTCAGGGGTTCAGCAACCTGGGCACTGGGGCTGGCCAGCAAACACCCCGACACCGCGCTGGAGTGGTGAGGGGAACTCTGGTGTGGTGCTGCCAAGTCCCACATGTGCCTCCCCATCTTGTCCTGGGCAAAGGTGGGAGGAAACCAGACAACCAGACATCGGCCCAGTGAACTTCCTCTAGAAGGATGAGGGAGGCTCTTGTGGGGCAGTGGCACAGGGAGAGGCTTTGGAAACCTTCGCTGGAAGTGGCCAGAGAAGCTCCTGATGCCCAAAGGCTCTCCCCTGTCATGCCACACTCCCGGCTGTCCCCCTGCCGGTCCCGCGCTGCTCCTCTGCTTTTCTCAGCGGCAGCCGCGGGCATCGGGGCTGCGGCTTTGCCCCTTTTCCTCCCGCAGCTTCCCCCCTCCTTCCGGAGGCACACCTGAAGTTCTGCTTCCTTTTTCTGCCCCCAGTGCAGGGATGTGACCGTGAGCCCCCTCCTGCTGCGGCTGTGTCAGGGCTCTGGGTGCTGCCCAGGGCAGGCTCCCCGTGCCCCGCACGCGGGATGGGTGCGGGATCGGGCGCGGCTGTTCGGCTCCAGCGCAGGGTGGGATCGGGAAGGCAGTTTCGGATCCATGCTGGGATGCACCCGGGCCCTCCGTGCCCTGTCCTGCCACGGCCCCACGAGCACGGCCCGGAGCGGCGGAGCGGCCGGTGCTGCCGGCGCGTCCTCCCGAAGGGAGGCAGCAGAACACCGCCTATGGCAGCGCCGCGGTGGGCCCAGGGAGGCACTGGGAGGCGCTGGGAGGCACTGGGAGGCACGAAGCATCGCCGGTCCCGGGCTGCTCCTCCTTGAGCCAGCCTTGCATCTCCCTCCCGGCCCCCTGAAATCCTCATTCCCCGCGTTTGGAGTGGTCCTGGCTCCGGAATATGCAACGCTACTGGAGCAGGATTGCGGGACACAAGAGACTGAATCCTTCGCCCTATCTTCCCAGGGATGGACACCCGCTGCCGTGGGGATACCCCATAGGAGCACCCCCTGACATGGCCCCGAAGTGTGAGACGGGGAGGCAACGTGACAGCTCAGGGAGCCCACCCACGCTGAGTGTCACGCGTGGGGCAGGCAGGCAGGGGCACCCCACAGCTGCCCAGCCCAGTGCCCTGGGGGTGGCCGTGCCTGGCAACAGCATGTCCCCCTGATCCCAGGGGATCTGCACTGCCATGGGGCATCCTCAGGCTGACCCATCCTTGTCCATCCCTGTGCAGCTCCTCGGTGGGATGTGGCTCAGTGGGGGAACCCTGGCTATGAGTTGCAGGGGATGGGCGAAGAACACGGGAGCTGAACCAAGATTTTTCTGCTGTAAGGTTAAGAGGTGACTGGTGACAAGTCCCTGTGGGGAAGGGCCCTGGCAGCCACAGGAACTTAGTCCAGAACAAGAGCACGGCAGACACTGGGGGCTGGAGGTCCCGCAGGGGGCATCGCTGGGCCCAGGGGGCTGTGGGGGCACCGGGGCCAAGCGGGGCAGCAGCGGGGGCAGCTCGGGGAGCGAAACTCTCCCCAAGTGGCCGAGCGGGACTGGCGGCCCCTTCCCCAGCTCCGCCGGGCACAGTGGCGGAGGACCCAGCATTTCCTCCGGCACGGGGAGCTGACAGACAGTTTGGGGGGCTACAAATCAGAGCTGAAAAGCCGGGGCTGGACAGGCTGTCTGGGAACTCGTAACCTGAGCCCCAGGAAAGGAGGACTCAGGAAAGCGCTTTCAGCAATCATATTCATCATCTTCAGCTCGGGCTCATTAGGCGCGCGGAGCCCGGCCCCGCCACCGCCACCGCCTCCCGCACGCAGATAGAGCCGCCGGCTCAGACAAATAAATGCTTCCAGCTTCCCGGTGGATGCGGCAGGTCAGGGAGCATCTGATGCCAATTACCCGCGGTGTTGGGTTCCCCGGCCGCGCTCCCCAGCACCGCGCAGCGAGGAGGCTCCTGCGCCCTGACCCTCCGGCCGGGGCTGCCCGGCCACCTACACATCCCCTCCAGTTTGGGGTGGCCCTGTGGATCACCCTCTGCTCGCTGTGCCAGGAGCCGTGGGGGCAGCCAAGGGGGAGAGTTTTGGTCTCTTATTGCAGTGGGAAGAGCAACCTTGTGAGTTTTTGACTCTCCATCCCAGGATCAGGGACCAGCACAGGGACTGATCACCCGAGTGTTTCAGGGAATGCTTGAAGGCCATTTCTTCATAGGCCCATCCCCATCAGCACTGGGCACTAGTCTATCACTGCTGTCATTTCCTCCCAGGCTGTCCCCAGCACACGTGCTCCCAGCATGGTGTGGCAGGGACCCTCCTCCCTGCTCCCCTCTGTGGGGCAGAGGGTGGAGAGATGCCCCGGCTGGTGCAGCAGGTTTGGGGCCATCCTGGCCCAGGGTCAGGCAGCCCTTCACCAAGCAGTGGGACAGGTGTTGGGGCTGTGTGACAGTCTGTGTGTGCCCTGCACCCTGCTGTGCCCACCGTGCATGGGTCCAGCGAGAGCCCTGGGGCAGCACATCCTCATCTCAGGGTCTGAGCAAAGGGCAGCTGCAGGAGTCACCATCAGGTTCAGGCACAAAATTGCAGTGGCACATGGAAACCCACAGACAGCGCTGGGAAGGGCCCACAGGATCCAGGCATCCATTCCCAGGGGCGATGGCAGCCAGCACAGCCCCGCAGCCTCACCAAGCACTGAAATGGGTGCGGAGGGCTCCCCTCGCCCTGCAGCTCTTGGGGACAGCTGCATGTTCCCACTGCTCCGGGCTCAGGCTGGCCTGGACATCCTTAATTGCCCAAAGGTCGGTGTCCCCGAGCCCGGGGCCACGTGTCGGAGGGACCCCGGGCAGGATCCTGACACGGACGTGAGTCATTCGGGATCAACGCTGGGGGCCAGGAAATTGCAACGGACACGAACCTAAATACACTGCACGTCCCCCCAGGTAATCAGGGGCCGGGCCAGATTCCAGCTGACAGCTTAAATGCCTTAATTCCTTGGCCGCTGTGGTTCGAGGGGGTCCCGTGTGCCATGGGCTTCTCCCAAACGGGCTCTGAGAGGGAGATTTGCCTGTAATTGGAGGCGTGTTGCATTCCCCTGAAAGTAGCCAGGTCCCGCTGGAGGGGGGCTGCGGGAAGGCAGCAATTTCCCTTATGGAATTATTTACCTGATTAGAGAGTTTATTTTATCAAAATTGCTTCAGAATGGGGCTGCTCAGTGTGTCCAGCGTGGGGAGCTCCCCGGTGGGGCTGGCGACCTGGAGACAGGTAATTTGTGTGGTTAATGGACTAATCCACCAAGCAATTACACCAATAGATTTCACGGCTGCAAAGTGCTCTGTTGCCATTAATTAAAAATCTGTTAAGAAGATTAGCACGTAAAGGTATAAAAAGAAACCCACGAGTTTCTTTCCCCACCAGCCCTCGAAGGCGAGTGTGGGAGTGCTGGATTGCTTGCATTAGCACAAAAATTATTCTTTCAAAGGCAAGGGCTTCGCATCCAAAGTAACTGCTGACAGTTTTCCTCAACTTCCCTACCAAGAGGTCCTTTATCTTTAATTATAGTTTGTTTAAATTGGGCCTGATTGTTCATGTGGAGTGTTAGCTTAAATATATTTGGAGCGCGTGGTTGCCCTGTGTGTGGCAGAGCAGGGTGAGGGGGGCAGCCCCCGGCTCAGCCCCGTGCCCTGGCAGGTGCCCCAGTGCTAGGCTGGAGCTCAGGACGGCCCGGCGGGGTCCGAACTCAGCATCCCGTGGCTGAGATGGTCACACCAGAGCAGGGATGGCAGTACCACCATCGGTACCGCCACTGGCAGGGGCTCAGCCACCAAACCTGGCTCTGCAGCAGGCACTGGGCTGTGTGGGCACCTCCCCGGTGTGGTGGGGGGCCAAGACCCCACCAGTGGCTTTTCTGTGGCACAAGTGCCATGTCACCACCACCTGCACCCCGCGGACACCCCACGGCCACCCCACTCCCACGGGCACGATGCCGCTGCCGGCCAGCCCCGCTCTGCTCAGCCCCCGGTGCCGCCCCTGGTCTTTGTCCACAGCCAGACTCCCAGCAAAACAAAAGCAAATTCCCCGGCAGCTGAAGGTGCCATTTTTACGGCTGGGCTGAGCGAGGAAGTATTTTTTGATCTCTTAAAAATCCTGAATATTATCTGACAGTTTATCTTGTTTCTCGCATCCGTGTCTTTGCAGCAACGCCAGCTCATTTACATGTGTATTGCGCCTGCCTCCACGGGTGCTGAGGTCAATTGAAACTCAAGAAAAGAGGAGAAATTTATGCAAAACTGTTGATTGCATTTGTATGTAATGAAATCATCCAATATTCATCTGACTATAGACTCTAATCTGAAAGGAGAAGTGAAGGACATAAGAGTCACTGGAAAGCAATAATGAGCTTCTGTAGTGATTAAAAAAGCACTTGAGCTTTCTGAAAATCCAGCCAGAAATCGTGTCTAATCAACACGGAATATAGGAGGCAGAGATTACATTGATACATTTTGCAAAGCTCACTGTTGAAAATGTATGCGCGCTGTAAACTCTGACATGCCATCCAGGGTCTGTTGGATACAAATCCGGGCGGCACAATCAGCGCCCGGCTCGTCCCTGGCACAAAGCAATCTTGGTGTCTCTGCTCGATGACTCACAAGGAGCGCAATCACATCTATTTTGAAGAGCAATGTTGTTTTTTAACTATGTCGAGAGCTTCCAGCTTCCTTGGAGTTTTTCCTTCCCTTTGCCTCTGCTCTGAGTGTCCCCGCAGCCGCTCGGTCCGGGGGCTGGTGGGAGGCTGGTGCCTGCCCTGGTCCCTGTCCAGCAGCTCGGGGCAGGCTGGAACATCCCAACGGAGCTGAGTGTGGCTGTTGGGCAGCCTGGGAAGGGTGCAGGTCTCTCCGGAGCAGGGATGTGCCCAGGGAGGTACCCCTTGTGCTGGGAGTGTGACCCCTGAGGGACCCCCACCCCTCCAGGCCATGGGAACCCAACAGTGGCTCAGGTTGACAGATGCTGTTGGGAGAGGGCTCCTGGCGAGGGCAGAGGGCTGTGGGCAGCCCAGGGCAGAGCACAAGGGGTCTGCCCATGGCCCTCCCTCACCCCCTGCCCTGCACCACCCACGGCATTTACGGGCAAGGCCGAACCCTTCGGTGGCTGATGTGGCGTCACTGACACAGATCCACGTTACGGCAGCCCAGCTGCTTTCTGGCCCGTGTCCCTTCCCCTCCTGGGTTATTTGGCACAGCTGGAGCTCCTTCCCCACCCGCCAACAGCATCAGCTGCAGCTCCTTATCAGCTCTGGGTGCAATCCAGGCTGGAACCAAGTGAGAGGTTCCTGCTGGTACTGGTGGAGGAGTGTTTGGAGCAGGCAGACCTTGTGCTGCAGCTCCCAGTGTGGAGCAGCAGGTGATTTGTGCTGCAAAGGGAAAGTGGGGCCTGTCCAGAGCTGCTCTGTGAGCCAGCCCGTGGTGAGTGCCCATCCTCTCTTCTCCTGCTTGGTGCTACTGAGGTCCTGCGGGGTTGGAAAGTGCTGGGGCTCTGCCTGGTGGTCTTTTCTGCTTGTCCTGCAGTGTAGGGTCCCACAGGGAGCAGGATGGCCTGGGGGGCACAGCTTCTGAAGCTCACGTGCTGCCTGTTCTGCTTTGGTGGTACCAGGGCTGAGAACACCATCCGTGGGTGCTGTGGCTGCTCTTGGCTGGTGCAGGGCACAGGGGTGAGGTGGGGATGCAGGTAAATGGAGGCATCCAGGCAGCTCCATCCCCAGCCTGGTGCTGGGGCAGTTTCACCACTGCCTGTGAGATGCTACAGGTGAGGAACGGCACTAAATATTTGGGAAATTCCTCCATACAGTGGCCCCCTGCAGCTCCAGTGCCTGCCTCCACCAGTCCACCCCCACCACCTCAAGGGCTTGGACAGTGGGAAGAGGCTGGAGAAACACCCGTGAGCAGCAGCAGCTCTCCACCTGCCCTGGCTTTGTGGAGCTCCCAGCTCAGCAGCTGCTCCTGGCAGGTATGAGGGAAACCCTTCAAACCCAGGCTGCTGCAGGGATGCTGAGGCTGCAACAATGGCAAAAAAAGCCCAGTTGATAAATGTCAAAAGAAATCCAGTAATCGGCTGAAAGCAATTTCCCGAGCTGTGGAACCGCCCTGGGCTCACCATCTTCCTTTATTCATTTATCATGGTAAGGGCTTCGGCCAAAATACACAAAGCAGAGAAATTGTTGACATGTGGGGCCCTAGCAGAGCAAATCCTTCATCCTCCTCCCCCTCCCTGTGGCACACAAACTAACTTTTTGGGAGTTGTTTATTTAAGGAGTGCAGAGCACTTGGTGCTCTTTGAACCCAAATACCTCGGGAGCAGGGCTGGGGGGCTGCCACCACCTTCCTGCTCCTGCCGTCAGGAAGTACCTGCAGGCAGCGAGGAGTTGAGCTGTGTGATGTGCTCAGGACCTTGTCCTGCTTCTACCCTCTCCAACCCCATAAAGGTGGTGCTAGTGGCTCACATGGATGTTCTGTAACTGGTCAGTGGGAGCAGTACTGGTTTTGGCTGTGTTGGCTCTTTGCCTTCTTGGTCCTGGCTAAAGCACAGAGCCCCTGTCCCCTTGCCCACCCTGCACAGTCAGTGCTGAGCTCCCTCACCCCTTCCCAGTGGCCATAGCATAGGGCGAACACTCCCTTTGGGACACGTGAACCCAAGGGAACACACCAACCAGGACCTGCCTGGTCCAAGGCTGCTCCTCCACATCTCATTTTGATTTTATTTCAAAGAAAAACAGATGCTGGTTTGCAGCAGGACAGTGCAGGTTCCCCCTGCAGATGTTCCTGGCTCCTGCCAGGCTGGTGGTGCAGGAACGTGAGCAGGGCAGTCCTTCCTCTGTGCCTCAGCTTCCCTGGGAGCCCTTCCAGCAGCCTCCAGTCCTCCTTCCTGGTACTTTATTCTTCATCTCAGTTCACCCAACTCTGTTCCCAGCTGGATGAGGAACAGTGAGGAGAGTTCCCCTCTCCCTCCAGCACTGCCCAGGTGAGCAGTGGGAGCAGCCAAGGCACAGAGCTGCTCGAGCTGCCCCTGCCCTCCCCCGAGGCTGCTGCCTCCAGGCAGGGAAGAGTGCTGGGGCTTGTGGCAGTCCATTCCTGCTCAAGGGGGAGTGTGTCCACTGGGATGGTGTTCATCCAAGCAGCTCCTTGGTCTTTGCTGCCAGTAGCTTGTCCATCTCTGCGACAGCCTCATCTGCCATTTGCTGGATCTGTGGCAAGACAATGCAACTCAGGCTCCTGTGTGAGGTGATGCCAGAGTTTAAAGGGAAAGGAGCAATTGGATCACCCTCTGGGACAAAGCCTAAAGTGCCAATAAAACCCAAATAATGCTGGGGCAATAACTGGCTCTTTCTGGGGCTTCCCATCAGCCCCAGGGACTGTCTGTGCTGGACTGGTCAAAGGCTCTGAAAAGAGTTGCACACACAAACTCCTGTCTGAGCTTCACAAGTGGCTTGGTCAGGTCCTTATTTAACAGAGTGACTTCAGGGGAGGGCAGAGGCAGAGACCTGGTGCTGGCACCAGAGAAGAGAGGGCTGTTACCTCCTGCAGCACTCCCAGAACACACAGGCAACAGCAGGAGCACAGCCTTAGCACATGCCAGGAACACACACATCAAGGAACAATCTGTTTGTTTCTTGTAAAAAGAAATAAAATGGTGATTGCTCAAGCCCTGCCTGGGGATCAGCTCTTCTGGAAACATGGGATGGACATGGCAAGCATGTACAACAGATGAAAATGTGCAGGCACTTGGGTGAGAGCAGGTAAAGGCTGGGGCACACTGGGGGTTATGCACTGGCTCTGCAGGATTAAGCTGTGCTCCCTCCCAGGGTCTAATGATGACCTTTCCTCACGGGGAAAAATTTGGGTACACGAAAAAATTCCACTGGAGATGTTACCTCTACCAATGCAGAAAACCATCTGCCTGCTCTGGGAGAGCTGCTTCCCAACAGGATTCAGTTACAATGGCATGGCCATTTTTCCTGCTTGCACAAACGCTCTGTATATCGATGTTTATTTTTGTGAGCACACAGAGAACTGTCCCAGAGCATTTGCAATGTATCTAACTTTAGCTGTTAATAAACAAACAGCTAAGAAGTAATGGCCTGCCTTCAGAGGCATCAATTCAGCAGAACACTTAGGCTTGCGCCTGAGTTTATGACCAAGCAGTTGACTTTAGTGACATCTGCTCTTAGGGAATTATGCATGTGCTTAAGTATTTCCCTGAATTGGAGCCAAAAACTCTGAACAGAGATAATCTTGCTAGCCTTTTCGTTAATAACAACTGGAGCAATCCTCATTAACACCAGCTGTTTGCAGTGGCCAGGCACTGGGTGAGTGGTGGTACAGACACGGATGTGGATTCTTTTGCTCCCTAAATTCAGCTGGTTTGTGCAACAATCCCTCATAGTACAAAGGCTTTTGGGGATTTTTTTTCCCTGTGTCTGCTTAAAATGGTTCATATAATAAATTTGGCTTTGAGATTGAAGCCCCAAATCTCACAATGAAAAAGCAAATACAACTCACTGCCAGCTCCAAAACTGAAGCCCATTTCCCCATCGGGTTCTCAGTGCTCCAGATTTGCCAGAGCTGGGATGAACACACTGCTGAGCTGAGGGACACCATGATGTGGCAGAAGGAAAGAAAATTACCTGCTTTTCTAGCAGCCGGATGGTGTCTTCTGACACTTTGCTCTTGAACTTCTTTACCTGGCTGATGTTTTTGCTCCGCACCTTTCTCAGGGCCTCTTTGGACTTGTTGGTGGACTGCTTGGCCAGCTTAACCAGGCTCTCCCTGTGCTCCCTTGTGACCCTAGGAACAAGGGGAGAGAAAAGAAAACAGTGTCATGTGTGGCACAGCCAGAGTTTTCTGTGATGGATTTTGGGTAAATGAGTGATCCCCTCTGAGTGGTGCTGCCCAGCCCAGGGACACCCAAAAGCTGCCGGTGTGGGACAGACCTTGCTCTGTTGGAGGCCCTGTGTCACAGGGCAGAGGGACTCAACAGCTCAGGGCACATTTCTGTTCTGCTTTGGTGCACCTGAGAAAACCTGCCACCTCTGTACAGCATCCCCAGGGCAGCACACCTCCAGGAAGCAGGTCTTGAGCCTGGAATGGGAAATTTCCGGCCTGGCCCTAAGCTGGGGAACTTGGACTGAATCTTACTTGGTTTAAAGTTGTTGCTGCACTGCCTGAAAGTCATGCTGAAATGTTCAGACTTTCCTTATTTCCTGCTGCCAAAGCATCTGTGGGAAAGAGGAAAGATCCAGCTCCAGATTTGAAAGATGGAACTGAAAAGTGTCATCCTGAAAAGCATAATCCTGCAAGGTTGGGAAGAAACCTTAGTTCCTCAAAGTCAGATTTGTCTCTCTGCAACCAAAGAGCCTGAATTGAGGACTGGGAAGCTCCAGAGCTTCACTCAACATTACTCTGGCTCACCATGATCAGGATTTCCCACCAACATGATGTGAACACCTGGTTTGACAAGAAGATGCTGCTAGACATGGTCAGCCACAGGTAACTTGGCCCAGGAGAACTTCAGCTCCACCTTCCCCCTCATGTGGGGCCACTTACTGCTGTGGTGCCACAAGAAAATCCTGACCTTCCCATCCCATGAAAACTGCAGGTGATGAGTTGGTCTGACCATCAAAAAGGCACAGAAATGGCTGATGTGTCCCTTAGCTCTGGTAATGCTCAGCACCTACAGCTGATCACTGTCAACTGCTAGTGCTTAACAATAATATTTTAATTATTTTCATGGCAGTTGGAGTTTCCAGGCTGCCTGGAGAAGGAAAATCCCCAGTGCATTGCCTGAGACTTGCTAGCTCACGGGAGATACGGCAAAATAAACATTTCACAGGAGTATTTAGAAATTGGCTGCAGCAGCCTGGGTCACCAAAACACTGGGGCCAGGACTTTTCCTGCAGAGGGCTCAGGAAACATGGGGCGAGGGCACGTGGGCTCTGCCCCACAGTGGGTGTGGGTTACTGGGAGGCTGTGGGGGCACAGTGGGACCCTGCTCCCTTCCCTGCAGGCAGGTCTCTCCCAGTCTCCCAGGTCTGCAGAGCCACTGGCCTCTCACCAGTCATCTCTGTTTCACAGGGCCAGAGGCAACGGGCTTTGCAGAACCGGCCAGAAATTACAGGCATTTGGGATCTCCAGGAAAGCTGACAGACCCAGAAAGCAGCACCCTGGCCTGTCCCCTGCCTGGGAGATGGCCAGGGAATGTCACACAGAATCACAGAATATCCTGAGCTGCAAGGGACCCACAAGGATCATCAGTTCAACTCCTGGCCCTGCAGAGACACCCCAACAATCCCACCCTGCCTCTGTCCCATTGTCCAAACACTCCTGGAGCTCTGGCAGCCTTGGGGCCGTGCCCACTGCCCTGTGGGGGGAGAGCCTTTTCCTGAGATCCCACCTAACTCATCACAAGCGGCAGGAGGCTCCTGGTCAGCAGGGGCTCGAGCCTGCTGAGGAGTGAGGAGGGATCCTCGTGGTTTCCCTGCATCCCAACACCGACGCCTGGGGGGTTTCTCACATTCGACCTCCCCATCCCGAGCTCCCGCGGCACGTTTGGCACCGGCAGAGCCGGCTCACAAGCACTGGTCCCTGCGAGGTCAGATTCTCAGGCAGCGTTTCGGGGGGGTGGGGAGGCTCTCCTGGCTGCTCAGCCTGGAGGGGGGAGCTGGGAATCTGTGCCCTCTCCTGCTGGGCGGCAGCGGGGCCGCGCCGCTGCGGGAGCGAGCGCGGCTGTGCGAGCGCTGCCGAGGGTATCGCCCGCCCGCCCGGGGCTGCCGAGCCTGGAAGGAAATGTTTTTGTTTATGCAGCGCTGCCAGATTTCCTCTGCTTCTTGGCACGGGGTCACAGCTTTCATGCCTCCTTGTCTGTCTTTATTAACACCAATTTCTTTTTATCACCGTGCAGTGCCGGGGAGTTTCTCAGCGGGTTTTATGTTCCAGCCAGACTGTGTGTAAATTCTCAGCAATGCTACCAACAGTGCCAGAAATGGACACTTTTCCAAGCAGATGCTGTTTCTGGTTAAGGAATCCATCAGCACGAGCCAGGCCCATGGTTTCTAAGGACAGTTGTTTAATCCTGCCCCAAGATGTGGGACTTTTAAGCTGTTCTTAGGTATGTTTTCTTTTCTGTCTAGTAACCAATTCCTACTAGTAATCCCTACCCCCACTTACAGCCAAAAAAAAGTGTGAAGTGAACTTGGGGAAGGGGTGCCAGAGTGGGGAATGAGGACAAGGTCCCCATCTGTCACCCCTGATGCCCTTCCTGCAGCTCGGGGAGCAGCAGGCTCAGTTCCTGCTGTGCCCCCAGGGACCAGGACAAAGCCTGGTGAATGACATGGCAGGGGGGGCACAACACACACCATCCCACGAGTAATATGTGTTTCTCTGCCTCCCCCAGCTCCAGTGGTTTCACTGCAGCCCTTGGCAGAGCAGACCCACAGCAAGCACGACGGGGCTTGTCTCAACACAAGGCATTTCTCCGGGTAAGAGCAGTTTCTGTATCTCAAACACTAGGAATTTCCTGTGAAGGAGAGGGATCAGTTAAAGGAAAGCAGGCTTAACTAAACACTCTGCATTCATAATTGCAGATAAACACAGGCTGCAGCATTTATTGCTCAATAAAGAGCGAGTGACAGGCTCCTGACGGCGAGCGAGTGCAGCTCGGAACAGCCTTGGTGTGTTTTCAAGTGAAATTTTGTGGGTCCTTTCTCCCCACAGTGTAGGTATCTTTGCATATTTCTTAAAGGGCAAAGGGGAAAAAAAAGCTCACAATGAGTCATTAAACTTTCAAATGAGTCATCTGGCTTTCAGTAAAACATGTGTAAAAATATTACTGATTTACAAACAATATCCAGTGCAACACAATGGGTCCAAAAAAGATGAATCTAAAAATGAGGCAATACCATAAAAGACACAAGGTCAGGTCAAATTCGGCCAAGAGATCAACCAATACAAACGTTCCCATGGCTGGTTCTTTTTTTTTCTGTTTTTTATTTTTAAACCCTCGGAGGTTACTTTTTATACAAATAAATATTGCCTATGCAGTGTTAGCCACACAAACAGGCGAGTGCCTTGGGAGCAGAGGGATCCTGGCAGGCAGCAGAAGTAAACACCAACCACACCAGTGTATTTTTTCTGTTGAAACTGCAATGTGAAAACTAAACCAACAGAATAAATACTGAGGAGCAAACTCCACTTTTAAACGCTCAGCTGAAACACTCTGGAGCACAGCTGGACCTGCACAGGGCAAAATATGACACCCATGTGTCCAGCTGACAGGTCAGACTAAAAATGGTTTTAATAACAGGTAAGGACAATTTGGGGTTGGTTTTATTTTTGCTGTGCCTCCCTTTCATGAAAGAACCAATGTCTGCAGAAACAATATTGTCTCTTCATTTCTGATTTGTTTGCTCATTCTGCACACCTGATGTAATTTTGGCAATTTCACTGCATCTGTCTGTCATATATATTCTTTCATAAACTGTTTGAAATAACAAAAAACTTAGAAAATTTTAAAAAGCAACTCGGGGATATAATATTAAAGAAGCCTCTCACAGAATTTGCTTGTTTCTGCCCCCTCTCTTTGCATTAGGAGGTTTTAAAGGGCTGGAACTGTCTGCTTGTCTTTTCAGTAAGAGGATGAAACTCCCAAAGACACGGTCATGTAACTGGAGAGCAAAAGGGACTGGAGGGGCCAGCGAGGGCAGACCCACAGGGCACAGCTCCCAAAAGAACCTTAAACTCAGGACTTCCCAGGCTCCCAAACAGCCAGGAAGGGACCAGGAGCTGTAACCCTGACACAGCAGAGGGGCACACCAAGCACAGCTTCCCTGGGAAGAGAAGACTTGTTTTCTCTCTGCAGCACCACAGAAGATGGTGACAGACCATACACATTTGTTTAAAAACACAGTATTTTGTTAAAGCTTTGGATTTGCAGTTTTGGAGTTTCCTCCCCTGCAATTCTTATTCAAGGATGACCCAAGTGCCCATTAACAATCAAACCACTGTGCAGCAACGCGGGAGCCTCAGCAATTATGAAGATAATGGTGCCCTCCTCCTCCTCTGCCTCCTTTCCTGAGGAATGGGGGAAGGGCAGGGAGCACGGGAAAGAAAATCAGCAAATAGAATGATAATGTCATTCCCTCTCACCGACTGCAACGGAAAGCTGCAATTAGACTTCTCTGATGAAAATGCTGGGTAAAATTCCATGGAATTTTTAAAGGAGATCTAAAGCACCAGAAATACCTGGTTCATCTTTACCAAGAAGCCACCTGGTTATGCAAGGGATCTGTGCACACCCTGCATGGGAGCTGTTTGTCTTTTCCCCAGGGTGTGAGTTCATGTACAGCCACGCCTGCCCAGGGTATTCAGATGCTCCATCAGGTCTGAGCACCCAAAGGAACTCGTGTTTCCTTTGTGCCACTCACCCTGGTGCCCCTGTGACAGGCTGTGTCTGTGCCAGCCAGTGGAGCTGCTGGGAGCTCTCATCTCATCTGAAAGGACCCACATTCCTAGGCACACTAAGGGATCATCAGGATTGCTTCTCCTGATCCAAGCTGAAGCATGGATGCAGTGGCACCTCCTGCCTTGTCCAAGGGCTGGGACACACCTGTGATGCTCGTGCCATGGAGCAGGCAAAGCTATACATTTCCCACCTCTCACTTTCATCACTTCCTCTTAGTGGTCTCTGCACCAAGGTGCTACTCACCCCCACTGCTACTGGTTCACTACTGCCTTACTGCTGCTCCGTGCTGCTGTAACTCCAGGAATTTAGAGTGGGGCAGCAAAGAATCAGCCCCTGCATTAAAGCAACACAGCTTCAAAAGCCTCTGGCTCTCCTGCAAAGTGCTGCAGCCAGCAAGGACCAAGCTTTCTCTGGAGGGGGAGGATGAGGAATAAAACCAACCACCAGATGCCAAGGCGTGATGACTTAGAGCTCAGGCACTTGGAAGAGGTTCCACGAGATGCTTTTAGGGGCTCAGATTTTTTTCCAAACCTGAACTGCAGCTATTTGGAAAGCAGCTGCATCGGGATATTCAGCAATCACGCACGTTTGCCCTCTGAAGGGCACTCACTGCAACCTACTGTGTTGTCTTGCATGGTGATGAACTCAGGCATTGATACTCACTTAGGAACTGGCACCCGAATCACCGTCCCGTCCACCTCGGGGTTCAGGTTCATGCCACTCTCCCTTATAGCCTTCATAGCTGCAGCTGTGCTCTGTAAAACAGATCAAAAGGTAAAGGGAATTAGGAAATAATCATTCCCATATGCCAGAACTCTGTCAATAGTTGGCAATCCATCTCCATGGAACATGGAAACATTTACTTCTGTTACCAGTAAGATCAGGAAGTTACATTGGTGCAGAGAGCTTTGATCAAACCGAATGGGAAACTACGGCCGCTCGTATCGGGGTAGGGGGGCACGAAGGGGGGAGAGGGGAAGGGAAGCAACAACAAAAGAAAACTGTTTTGCTTCTTTGAAACTATTTGAAAGGTTTGAGGCAGCGCAGAGCGAAACCGCAATGAATTCCCAAGGCAGAGCCTGACTGTGGCGAAGGAGATGAAAGATTCTGAGCATTTCAAAATTCCAGCTGAATGTTTCCCACTAGAAATCACCCAGTGCCAATCCTGAAACGTTAATGAACTTAACCACTTCAGCACTACAACTTGACCACAGGACACCAGGGCAGTAGCAGATGGCTGAGAAACGGTGCCTGTGCCCAGCTCCCTGTTTATTTTACAGCTCATTACTGAGGATTAACTTCTCAAAACTCCCCTGCCTCTGGCTGACACTCTGCTCTCCTTAAAAGGTGGGGTGGCAGGTTATCCTGGTGACTGCAAGGTGATTAAAAGGCTTCACCTCCATCCCAGGGCACAGGTTGTGCCTCTGCAGGGTGCCAGGCTTTGGGGTTAAAGCAGAGTTTGGCCGGGAGCTCTCACAGGGCTCTGCCAGGGCGTTCTGTCCATGACATTGACAGGCCCAAGGAGCTTGTGTTCCTGTGGCACTTGGGTGGCGTTTCCTACCAGGCACGGTGCTATTTCTGATACTCTTTGCCATCATTAACTTTAGCTCCAGGCTGCTGCAGTATTTATGTCATTCAAACTGTATTTATGAAGCTCAGCTTTTGTCATCTGAGGCAGCACAAACTAAAGCTCTGCAGATTTATTCAGGTCCCTGACACATGACATCACTGAACCTAATGAATGCTCTGCTGATATTCTGTAAGAGACAACTGCTCTCCTCTGGAACTACAAGGGCAGAGAAAACACAACCAAAATGATCTCAGCACGTTAGGAATGTAAATGTGTTATTCTGTGGACAGTGCTTGTTCTGTAGGAAAGAAATGCTCAGGAAAAACTGTGTTGTTTAACATAGATACTGGAAGAGATACAGGAAGGGAAAATATTGCAATATTGCCCCCATCCTCTTGCAGCCCATGAAAAAAATAACCACACTTAAACAAAACAGAGTCTTGTTTTGTTTTGTAACTCTTGAGCAAACAGACTTTGGCCCTGCAAGTCCCTTTCTATGATTATTGTCTTTCTCAGACTCTTCAGGCAATTTATTTTCTTCTCAGTGTCATGTAGACTGTATGCTGTAAGCAGTGACATCAAGTAATGGTGTCTGTAATGGTTTTAAAGATTTCAGTCTATCACAGAGCAGTTTTGGTACAAAGCAACTATATTGAGAGAAATAGTTCCAGTTCAAGTGACAAGCAGCCCTTTGGCTTAGACAGCAAAGGCAGGCAATGCTATATAGGGGATATTTAATTTCTCACATGCCTGAGGTTCTGTCTGACACGGGGTAAGTCATGGAGTGCCTTCCCTGGCCCTCTCAGGGCCGGCTCGGTGGGACCCCAGTGCACCCGCTGATGAGGGGCCTCCATTCTCCAGTGCCTTTGTACACTTTAAGAAACACTTAGGCATCAAGTGCCTCACACTGACCTCCTCTGAGACTTTGCTGACTTAATTAATTGGGGAAAGCCTTTGCAAAATAAATAGAGATAAGCCCTGGCAACCCTCCAGACCTGGGGTGAGATGAATGGCTAACCCTGCGCTCGCTCCTGCTCCCATCTGCCCGTGGGGGCTGCAGGGCACCACGAGGGCTTCAGCCTAAGGTGGCATTTGCATGTGCTGCCTCACTTAGGGGCAAGTCTAAGGCTCCTGCAGAAAATTAAGGGAACTTGTCTCTCACAGAAGATGACTTACAGTGCCTAGTTTGTGTTCTGAGCTGCAGACACCGCCTAAGGAGTGTGCTCAGGGCTGCTGGGGGCCAGAAACACGTGGGAAATGGGGAGGGCTGGCAGGGCACAGGGAAGCCTGTCTGTGGCCTGGTGTCACTTTGCAGATCCAGCTGACAGGAAAGCAGTCCCCAAAGCCAACCCCTCTCACTGTGACACTCACTGGATACAACCCTGAGAGCAATCCCAGCATGGGACTCTCCTCTGGCCCCCTCACTGCTGCAGGTGAGCTGCTCTGTGAGCCACACAGGGCTGGGGCAACCACTGTCAGCAGCAGAATACCCCTCCTGTTCTGTGTCAGCACAAAGTGACACAGCCCAGCCAGAGCTCCCAGCCCTGCCAGCTCTGACTGATCCTGTCCAAGTGCTCCTTTGCTCAGCACCAAGCTGTTTGTTCCCGTGGCAATTCTCCCTTCCCGATGCCTTTGGTCATGTCTCCTTCCTTACCTCTGGGAAATTGGTCATGTTCACTATAATGAGCTGTGGTGATTTCTGAGAGATCTGCCCCAGCTGGTTCAGTGGAAACTTCCCATCTTTGGTCATCACAGTTATGTGATCCAGGGCCCCTCAAAAGAACCAAACACAGGCACTTTCAGTGTGACACAGCAGTTTGCAGCAGTGCTGAAGCAAAGCGTGTCTGCAGTGTCCCACTTCCCTCCTGCTTTGCAAAGTAGAGAGGTTACAAAGGAAAAAAAAACGTGTTTATTCAGACTTCAGGTGCTGTTTGTGTTCAGGCATCCCCTGTGTATTCACAAGCTAAATATTTCAAAGCTGCTCTAAAGCACAAAAACATGAAAACAAAACTCTTGTTTGTTTTTGCTACCACAATAGGAAAGCTAAGCAGGATTGTTAAGAATTCAAAGGAAATAGTTATTTTTTAATTCCTAGTATTTAAAGAAAATCAAAATGTTGCTATAAAAATCAAGACAAATATTGTCTTTAACTTAGCAGTGCTCTCTTAAACCCCTGGTTTTTTTTCCTCAGGCCCCCAGAGGGGTGTTGTACACGGCCTAATTTAAAGTATTCAGTTTCTCCCTGAGCTACTCTTAATCTGTTCTCTAGTTTCTGCTGCAAAATGTTAACAGGCCAAAAAGCACATGGGACAGGAGGTACTTTATCAGTGCAATTAAAAAAAAATACCTATGGTTAAAATAAATAGTTAAGAGACTGAGCTACACTTTCCAACTCCATCAAAGACAGAAGTGCTCCTGCCAGAGCTGGGGTGGTGAATGACTCAAATTTGGTCATTGTTTAATGTTAAATTTTATCCCTGAAACTCGATACACTTACAAATGTGTAGGTTCAGAGTGTTAGAGTAACTGTAGCTTAGTCAAATACCTTCACGTTTTCTCCTAAAGCACAAACGCACTGAGCGAGCGAGGCTTGTGCAGGTCACTGCCCACAGAGATGCACAGCCAAACAAAGTTTGTGCATGCCAGACACCAGCCTGCTGGCAATTTCCAAAAGGCTAATTTAATGGCAATTGGATTTTTCCTGCCCTACTGCACCATTAGCTGACAACCTGCTTCTCCATCACATCTGCAAACAGTTCGGTTAGAGACTTTTGACATCTCCCACTTACAAAAGCTATTTCCAGGAAGCTATTAACAAAAATGGATCCTTCCTGGTCAAGCTCAGGGTGAAGAAAGCCTTTAGCTGGGATGTCAAGGCTGTGGCAATTGGGTGAGTAACTCCAGAGAATGAAAACCAACTTGAAAAAACTTCGTTTCTGGGATGTGTATCCTTTTTTACAGCCCACAGAGCACCACACACAGAAGTTACCAACCTGGTGAGGTTCTAACACTGATGTTTCTGCTGAAATCTTCTTTCAGAGCTTCTATGACAGCCTGCATGTCTTCAGTGGTTTCCTCCAAATTGATAATATCCTCAACTAGGGCAGCACTGATGTTCACTCTGGCTTGGCTCTGCCCTTTGCCTTTGGCTGCAGATTGTGCAGAAAAAAAACCCCCAAATTAATTTCTACTTCTGACAACAGTTGCTGCATTAGAAAGCAGAGAGAAAACGATCAAGTGCATGTCAGATTCAGGATTGAGTCTAAGATAAACTGAAGTAATTGTACTTTTTAATGAGCGAACAGCCCAGTACTTGACAAGTGAACCGAAATATAGATGTCTATTATATATAGAGAGGGATGGGTTGCAGAACCAGGAGAAAAAAGCTGCTGTTTTTACCCTTTTTGGTGGCCATGTGCCTGCTGAGCAGCACCTGCTGGACACAGCGCCTGCCGGCCTGTGGGAGCGGGGCCGGGCCGGGCAGGGCCCCGGGCAGCCGGAGCGGGGGGCGGCGCGGCAGGGCCGGCAGCGCCCCGAGCCAG
>VXBX01009339.1:79704-92927 GCA_013400415.1 Scytalopus superciliaris | reverse complement strand
GGTTTCGGTGCTCCCCAGAGGCGGCAGTGGCTGCTGCAGCTCCCCCAGCTCTCCCCCCTGCCGCGGATTTCCCCCCGGGCCCGGTTCCTGCCGCGCTGGGGGGCAGCCCCCGCGGTGGGGGTGACTCTGGGGTGTCTGCAGGGCTGCCCCGGCTCGGAGGCGGGGCCCGGACCCCGCAAACAGCACCCCGGGGCACTGCTCGGGTGGGTGGAAATACCCGTGCTCTCCAAACCGGGGAGATGGTCGAACATCACACCGGGGGGGCTTCAGGGTGGCAGTGGCACAAACAGCGGTGAGACAAGGCACAGCCCTGGAGATCCTAACCCGGAGCGGCGGGGGGTGGTTGGGAAGGGAGGGCGGGCAGGGCAGCTCTCACGGCCAGGGCTCGGTGTCGCAGGAGAGCCTTGTTTTGTGTTGCTGGATGTGGGTTGAGCAGAGGAGGTACCGAGGGAGAGGGTGGTGAGGAGGTGGAGTGGTGTGGCAGGCTGCTCTGGAGGAGAAGTGCATCAGCCAGACACGTGTGTGTGCATTTTGTGCTTTCCCCAGGCCGCAGATAATTATCTCCTGAGCAAACACAACATTTGAACAGCTAAATTGTCAAGGGAGTAGGATGTGCTGTCCAATATTTGGATAGTGGGCTCAGAAATCAGTAGGTTGTGTTAAAAAAAAAAAAAAAGAAACCCAAACAAAAACAATTTGGGGTTTACACACTCCTAAGAAACAAGCATTTTTGATTAACTATTGTGTGTGTCTGTCATGGAATACTTTTCCTTCCTGGTCCTTTTTGTGTGTTGCAGGTGCTGGGGTTTTATTCTAAGTGTGGTTCATCTGAGCAGAGCAGTTCCCTAATAGCCCCTAAATGGGATCATTAATGCATTGTGCTGTTCAGCCATTCAGCTTCGGGAGGTTTCTGCATTAATTACCATTTTTATCCCACTCCCAGCTCTGTTTCTCTGGTTTGTCCACGTTCACTGACCACGTAAAACTAGACGTGGGAATTCCTGAGAGTGCTGTTTGCTGGGTGCTCAGGGATTCAGGAGCTGGGTTGGGGTGGGGGTCTGAGTGCAGTGGGCCCTTCACTTCCCGGGGTGATCCTCGCTGCTCTGAAAGACCCTTTCAGTGTAGGTTGTTCCTCTGAATCTCACCCAGGCAAGTGATAGTTTTATATGGCAAAACGTGCTGTTTTCATCACCTGGGTGAAGTGAGTTTGGTGGTTTCATTCTTCAGGGTCATCAGACCTTGAGTGCTTCCAGACTCCTAAATGTTTCAAGTTTGCCCAGTGATGAGTGACAGCACTTGTTGCTTATTTCAGGCTTTATAATCCTGTGTCTTGCTTTTGGTTTTGCTTTAAAAATAGCTCTTCTCTCCTGCAAATTATATTTCCATTTCCTTGTGAATAAAAGAAGAGGAAGTTCCTTTTAACACATTGTCAGTGCAGATCAAAAGTGTGTGGTCCTATATCAGCTCAGTAAGTTTCTATAAATCATCTTGACCCTTATTCTCTTGTGTTGAAGTTTTACATCCCTGCTCGTAGCTGCTCACCTTAGTTATCCTTGTTGAGATTACTACTCATGAGACTAAATCAGACCCCTGAAAAATAAATGGCTGTTTCTTCTTTTGCTGCTTTTATCTGTTTTTTTAAAAGAGTTGCCTCTTTTGTTTCTGTGTTGGGTTTGTTTAAGACAGAGCAAGGTTGATCGAGTTGTTGGCAGAGTTAGTAAGTGCTTGTGACAGAAACGAGCTCAGAAAGTCTTGAATGAATGCAGGACTTCCATTTAAAGAGCAAACCAAGTGCTGGGGCCTGAATAGGTAAGGTACACCTTTGAGCACAAGCTGCAGGATCAGGAATGTGTGCCTCCTCTGCCCATTCCTGTTTGCAAAGCCTTCGGAGGCTTTTCCGTATTCGGGACAGGCAGGGATTTCGTTTTCGGCTCCCTGCTCACACACACCTATTATCTGGTTTCCCGTAGCCTTTGAATGACCATTCATTTTCCACGGGGGGTGAAATAGCGGGTGTTCGACTTCCTCGGGCCGCCGTGCCTTGCTTGTCGAGGATCCCATCTTGATGAGTCTCACCTAGAAAACAATGTGTGCGGCGCTGTTGTTGCACCCCCCGCTGGGTCCCGGTGGGGCAGAATTCCTCGCAATAATAGTTTTCGCATGTGGCCCGTCCCCGCGCGGGCTGCTCGGGACAGCATTGTTCGGAGGAAGCCTTGCCTGCGTCTGAATAGCGCTCGGGGTGCCAGGAGGAAGAGGGGAGGAAAGGGAAATGGGGGAGCTGCCGCTGTGTGTCGCATCCACATCAGATGACAGGAAGCGGGGATGGAGGTTGGCCACGGCTGTGCCAACACCCTCCAGCCCCGCACGGCCCGCGGCGTTGCCATGGTAAAGCTTTTTGCGTGTCCTCGCTTCTTTTTTGGGGGGCTTGTTAAAGCTTCGGGTTTTCCGTGGCTGGTCCTCCTTCAGTACTGAAGTCCTCTTGGCCTGAAGAACTGCTTGTCAAGTTCCTGTTAATGCGCTCAGTGTTTTAGCAATGCAGCTCGTAACCACAGCCTGAAACATGTAGTTGTACAAGACTTCTGAGCTGTTCCATGGAGAGGAGGTGACTTGCAGTTGTAGAATTGCAGGCGTGGCTGGGAAATGGCATTTGCATCCTCTACAGTCTTAGAGATTCTAAATAAAATAGGTTACTTAACTTGCTCCTAGACTTAAGGAAATTTGTTTCAAAGGAGCAGCTACCACCTCACTGCTAAGAAAGTGTTGTTTGAATGCAGGGTTCTCATAAAAAAACAAACCAGAAAAACTCCCTTTTGGCAGGGCAGCTGCAGAGTTTTGTTGGTGCTAAACAGAACACAGAGAATCCTTCTTGCCTTTCCCCTGCCTCTGCAATGGCCAAAAGGGGAAAGGCATTCTGGTGGTAAGGACTTTATTCCCATACCGCTGAAATTCCAAGTGCTTTTTGCAGCAGTGTGTTTACAGAAACAAACCTGAGGTGCGTTTCCATGTTTTGGAGGCTCTGGAAGTTCAACATGTGGGCCTTTTTATACATCCCCTGTCCAAAGTCAGTGTTTTCACTTGTACATCTGTAACTGCTTGTTGGAAGCGTGAGGTGGAGCTGTGAAACTTGGCTGCTGTGCAATCAGCTCCCTTTTTTTCCCTGCTCTTCTCTGTCTCTCTTGCCTTCTGAGCAGAGACCGAGGGTTCCCAGGCTTCTTGGAAGACCATGCACTTCACGTGTATTCCGAAGGATGTGGGAAGCCTTCCATAATCAATGACAATGTGTGTGTTCCCCGGGGAGACAACTTGGCCCTTCTGTGCTTCTGTCTGTGCACATGCTGCACCTTCACCTCTTTAAAAGTGCACATCCTGAATGTCCACCGTGACCCATCCTGTGGGATGACTCACATTCCTGGAACTTTCTTGCCTGGCTCCTGAACCTTAACAAAGGGCTAAAGCCCTTCTCAAACATCCTATCAGGCTTTATTAGGAAAAATGTTGTCTGCCCTTCCCATTTGGACTGTCCCTGTCGTTGCCTGGTGCACTTGGCTGTCTTGGGCCACTACTGACTGCTCCTGTTGGGACATGGGAGGTTTCTTCCAGTGCCTGGTGCTCCTTTGGCACTTGGTGTTGTCCTGGTAGGCTTTCACTGTTACTTAAACACTGAAAATTTGGCTTAGACTACTAGGCTTTCTAACAAACTCTGTGCAGCTGCTTGGGAGATGAGTCCTGACTGAGACACCCTTATTAAACACTTAAGTAGCTTTTAAATGCCAGGGATGGGGTCAGGCAGTAAAGCAGCAACTTTCCTCCTGGGTCAGCCAGTGTTGTTAAACACTTCAATCCCAGGGAACCAAAAAAAGCTGCAAAGAACTTTCGGGATTACATGTGGCCTGTACAACAAACGTGCTCCTTGTTTTGAGTTGCTCCATGCACTAGATACTAAGCAGACAGATTTACCCTGGCTTTCCCCAGTTTTATTGGAAACAGCACACAATCCCCACTGGATGGCAGGGAGATAATTGGCTAGAAAAGTGCCTGACTTTCATGAGCATGCCACTGAAAAGCTGTCTGAGCCAGAAGCACTGGCAGATTTAGCCTGCATGTTACTAAGGGCTGTCTGGTGCCCTCTGTTTTTGAGGTCTACTGGCAATTCCTGACTTGTTCTGTTTATTCTTCTGTCTTCCTGCTTCCCCAGCTCTGCCAGGCGAGTGTGGCTGCATGTCTGTGTGCCCTGGCCATGTCCTTGGCCACCAGTCAGTGCACTGGTACTCCTTGGCACAGGGAAGGGAGGGGACTGGCACTGCTCATACAGGGAGAGCAGCAGGAATAGCAGGATGCTGAGGGACACAGGTGCTGTGGACTGTGGGCTTGGACTGCTTGTGCTGGGAGAGGAATTCAGGGGATGGAGCTTCAGGTGGTCACATCAGGGCTAAAGAAGGGGAGGCATGGTTGTTATGCTTTAAATTAGGTGTGATTTAGAGAGGCAGGAGGCAAAACCCTCCCAGACCCCTCAGGAGCCATTGCATAATTATCCAAAAGCCAGCTATTAATAGATGTTCTGTGTGCCCTTCAGCTGTCACTGCTGGGAGGCAGCTTTGTGCCTTGGGGTTTTGAGAGTCACTGCAAACACTGCTCAGAGCTGTGGATGCTGGGGGGGTGCTCTGCAGGGCAGGGATTTGGGAATGCCTGTGTCACACAGCTGAACAGCTTTTGTACCAGGTGTGAACCGTGTGTGTTGGGGGTTCCTCTCTCTCTCCCCTCGCTTTCTGTGTGAGAAAAGGTGTCATGAATGTCTTCTCTCCCTTTCAGATACCACCTTCTGAAACTCCTTCAGAAGTTTGGCAAAGTAAAGCAGTTTGACTTTCTCTTTCACAAGTCTGGTGCTCTGGAAGGGCAGCCAAGGGGTTACTGTTTTGTGAACTTTGAGACCAAACAGGTAAGTTGCTTTCGTCTGAAGTTCTGATGTAAATGACTGACTTTTCCAATTGTTTTTTTAAATGTTAATTTAAAGCTAATCAGGAAGGGATAAATTCAGTACCTTGTCAACCCAAACTCAGGGACTCTGACATCTCCACTCTGTCACAGCCACTCGTGGCTGCTTCTGGAAGTACTAACAGTGATTTCCTTTCTCCTCTGCTGTATTTTCTTGAATCCAACTTTCTAATGGTCATCAAAAAGGGGCAGTTTTTTGGTCCCCTTTTGCAGTGAGCTCATGGAGACATGTTAGATAAACCTGCCAGACCACCTGAAATCCAGAACTGCTCTGGAGTCCTCCTAGTTTGTTTTTTTTTTTTTGGCTTCATGAATGCACAAGCACCAGCTTATACAATGTGACACATCTGCAGCATCCCGGAGTGAGCTGCCCTGAGCTCTCCATTTGGGATTTTAACTCTTGTTACAAATAAAAATTTCAAGTCCTGCTCATCAGCAACTTGTAGTTATTTTGTTATAATTTTGCTGGAATTGTTCAAAATTTAGGAAGAACAGCATATTTGGAGATTGTGGCTGTGACCTCAGTCAGGGGATGTCAGAAGACCCCACTGTGGATTAGCTCTAGAAAGTTATTCATAGCAAGGTGGAGCAGCATTGTAACATAAATCTGCAACTGCTGTGATCCAGATTTTATGGGAGGGTCCCAAAACTGCTGAGCTGAGAAGAGGACTGAGTGGATCATGGCCCCAGTGCCCATGAGCAGGGTCTGGAATGAGCATGGATGTTAATGAGACACATGTAATCACTCTAATGAGTCACAGTATTTTCCCCTGTAGCATAAACCTCCCTCTGAATACTGTTCCTGTAGACTCTGGTATTTTTCCTGATCATTTTCCCCATTTCCTCCCCCAAAACAACTGAAAGAATAAGCCAGTAATGCTGCTGAATCTGGTTACTCAGATTTTGGAGTCTTCCAAAGGTACCCCCGGGCTGGGATACACCGGGATAGACTTTCTTTGCCGTCAGCGAGCTGTACTTACAGTAGGCTGGGTAACAAAGAGAAAAAGGCTCTCACCATGTGAGCAGGTTTTGACTAAAGGCTCGGTTTGTTTATGGAACTGTCTTCCTGTGCAGGAAGCAGAGAAGGCGATCCAGTGTCTCAATGGGAAGCTGGCCCTTTCCAAGAAACTGGTGGTGCGGTGGGCACACGCACAGGTCAAGGTGAGCGGGTGGCTGGAAATAAGAGCTGCTTGTAATCTGCACCAGTGAAAAACTGTAAGAAACAATCCTTATCAAGGCCTGTCTCGGCCTGGCGTGGTAATTTCAGTCTGTTCTAGGAAATAACTTGTAGAGTTGATGTTAACAATCTACAGCTTCTCTCGTGTACCCAAACTGTGCTGGCTTAGCTGTGGGTGAGCAAAGGCCCTTTAACCTGGTGCTCTTTGTGAGGGGATTTCTGATCAGAGCAGTGTGACCAGGTTACTTCTATAAATGTCCATGTTTTCACTTTTCCCAAACTTAGTGAGTAATTGGCTGGAAGTTTGAATCCTTCCCTTTGTGGTTTTACTCCCTTTTGGGATAGTAGAGGTATGGAAATTCCCAATTACCGGTTACTGTGTTGCTTTGTTTCATTTCTGAAAGCACTTACGTGGCAGCAACTGTAATTAGTTCTGACTTTAAAGTAACATAGTTCATATCTAAGCTAAATATCCTTTAAGTGCTTGCTCTGTCACATAAACAATCAAGTTTTTTTCATATTAGCTTAGGCAGTACCTTCCGGAACATCCTTGTTTCAATTTTTTTAAAAAATTCTTGCCTTGTTTCTCCTGCAGTTATTTACCATCTCATATTTGATAAAGCCATTGATTTGGCATAACTTTCTTTGCAGATCAGGAGATTGTGGGGAGGCAGAGGGGAGCTGCTTGTTGCTGTTTTTCTTTGGCTGGTTTTCTTTTAGCACGTGTCAATTACCCTACAGGCAGCTTTCTGCTCTCTTCTGTCAGATGTATTAGTGCATCTGGTTTGGATGCTAAAAAAACCAAACCAGGTATCTTCATCAGAGGAAGCCATGTTGTTTTAATTACTGACTTCAAGGGCTCTTGTCAGCACGTCCAGGCTGGTGGAAATGCAGTCTCCATTTTCTGTAGCTCCTGGAGTGCCACGTGCTTCCGGATGCCTGAGGAATGAGCAGGCCATACAAGGAGCTCGAGGAGCGAGTGTCTGCTGAGCTGGGGCTGAGCAGGGCAGCTCCGGGCTCGGCTGCCCAGCCTCTGGGGAGCACCGTGCATAAATAATCACCTCAGTGAACGTGGCATTTCCTAATCCCTCAGTGGAAAGGTTTAGCAGCACAAAAACCTGGCTCGTTGTAACAAGTGTTTGTTTCAGACAAGACAAGCGGTTTTGAGATGAGTGGCCAAGGCTCACCAGACACTGTCGGTTTGAGCAGCTCTGCTGGAAAACAAACCTGTCTCTGTGCCAAGTGAAATAAGGAAGCAGAACACTGCAAATAGTTCAGGAGGCCTGTTGCCCACAGAGATGAGAGACTCACAAGCTGCTTTCTACAGAAAGGAGGTGGTTCCTAACTGGTCTTTTTTCCTTTTTGCCCCCTGTTTTTCTCCCAGCACTGCCTGACGCCGTGCAGTCATGTGCTTGGGTTCCCTTCTGGCCCTGCACATAAAGAGCACAGCAAACAGCACAGTAGTTACTCTAATTTGCCGTCTTTGCTTCCTGCCTTGTGCAGAGGGGACCACGAAGCAACAGGACAGGGTTTAAGGATGCACAAGGTGTACCCGTGGGGAAATGCTTCTTTGTTCCTAATTCCAGCTGGCTCAGTCCTTGGTCTCTTCCTTGCAGAGATACGATCACAATAAAAATGAGAAGATCCTTCCAATCAGTCTGGAGCCATCATCCAGCACGGAGCCACCCCAGTCTAACCTGAGGTAGGGATGGGGTGGGTGGGAGGTGACCCAGCTGTGGGACTGGCAGGGAAACAACTGCTTCCATTTCTGTAAGAGTGAGAGTTGTTGGCATTGTTTGAGCTAAAAATCTGCCGTGGCAGAAAAGCTGTGTTTGAAAGGGCAGCCGATGTGAAGTAACTCATTTAATGTGGGACACTTCAGACTGGAAGTTTATTTTCTAACATGCAAAGCTGCTTGGGCAATAGGAAGGAAAAGAGGTGAGAAGAGGAATTGGGAATGTGTAGCATTCCAGCTCCTTTGGGCAGAAGGTGCTTTGCACTTCATGTGCATTTCAGTGAGAGGGTTTTTACTGGACGGATTTGTTTCAGCAAAATGCTTAAGAGGAAAAATTTCTATGATAGTGGCAGAAGATTAAAACAAAATCACAGGTAGTACTTCATATAAGACTATTATTTTATTTTTTTTCCCAGTGTTAGGGATGTAGGTCTTGTCTGTGGGATGTGATAAGTTCTCCAACCCCTGCACTTACCTAAAGCACATAGTGCTGCCTTGCTAATTCTCCATTTGACTGAGAGGGCATGGGGTTTTCCTCTGTGTTCCATCAGTGGAGCCCTGTAAGGAACCAGGACCAGATTAATGCATTAGCCTACAGATAAAATGGCCTTTGAATTCAGCAGTAACAGGCTGGGAAGTAAGGAGCAGAGAGGTTTGAGTCATGCAGATTGTTAGCTGCATCAGTGGCACAAAGGGGTTGTTTTAGTGAGGCTGGATGGTGCAAGAAGCCACAGTGGGAAAGGGAACATTCCTCAGTCCATATCCAATGAAGGATAGTGAATAACAAAAGTCCTAGGAATTTGGGGTGTAACCTAGGATAGCTTCTCCCTTTGGGATAAACCCTGCTAATGCTGAAATAATGTTTCTTCCTGACCTAATTAGAGTCTGGGGTTTTCCCATCCCGAGCAGGCTGTAGCTGGGAGGAAGTCTGGCTTTCATTTCTGTGCTGTTCCCAGCAGCCTGCTCGGGGCTGTGCTCTGCTGCACATGCTCAGACCTCCTTAAAATGACATCATTTTACATGAAGTAGGAAGCCTTGTCGTGTTCTTGTCTCGGCGTCCTCAAGAAAGTGCTGAGTGGGTGCAGGGACTGTTACTTTGTGGTGCTGTGATGTCTCTTGGAGGAGCAAATCTGTGCTGAGGGTTGAAATGCAGTAGTGTGGGTTCCTGCCTCGCTCTGGATGCAGCAGTGGGGCTGCCTGGCCCCTCCTCGTGTGATGAGTATTCACATGTCAGCAAAAATCTCTGGATTGCTGTAGTCTGATTTCATGCTGAGATCAAGCTCAACCTCTGTTCTGCTTTCTCTCTTTCCAGCGTCAGTGCAAAAATAAAGGCCATTGAAGCCAAGCTGAAAATGATGGCAGAAAATCCAGATGCAGAGTATCCTGCAGCACCTGTTTATTCCTACTTCAAACCACCGGATAAGAAAAGGACTGCTCCTTACTCCAGAGCTGCCTGGAAATCCAGAAGATGATGCTTTCTGAGTGACTGATGGTAGCAAGAAACACTGCTTTGTATGCGTGGAGTGCTCCAATGCTTTTGTACTTTGTAGAGTGGGAAGGACACTGCCACCTGAGCAGGGCACGGCTGGCTGGGCACAGCCTGGCACACCTGAGGGGCTGCAGCTCCTGCCAGTGCAGCTCACAGCTGAAGGCTGTTCAGAGAAGTAGGTTCCCCTCAAAGCCTCTGATGAACACGCAGACAACCTCTCGTTAGCGTGCATTCATTAGCCAGATTAGAAACAGTAACCAGCGTACGGAGCAAAGCACGTCCAAAAATACTCCATTTAACTGATTACTTTTTAAGTATTTTTGAACAAAAAGTATTCCGATTCATGTTTTAATGGAGGGGAAGCACTTGGTTTTGATTAACATGCTGTAGTTACCATGGAAAACTTTTTCATCTCAATAAAACTCGTTTGAAATAGATTTTGCAACACTTCTAGTAACTGTGCATGCAACATTTTATATGCACCAAAGCCAGTTGATTTTGCATTTTGATTTGCAGGCTTCACAATGATGCTTCATGATGTGATAACCTTAGGCTGAGGACACAGCACAGGCATTCTGAGTGTCATTCAGGCTGTAGGAGTGTGCCTCTGTGTAGGAATTGCTGTATTTACACACCACTGAGGTCTGTGCTGTGCCCTGAGCTTCAGAGTCTGTGGTCAGTGGTCCCCATCAGTGGTAACTCCTCATGAGCCAGATGTGACAGCATGAGAGTACCTGCAGCCTCCAGGACATCTGCCAAGCCCATGACCACGGTGTTTGCCCCTGTTCAGCCCAGCCTGGGGTTCCACTGGCTGGTAAAGGTGGTCAGCTACCTCTTGGTGTGTTTGTGGTGAACTGATCCTGCTGTGGGCTGGGATTGGCTGGCCCAGGAGCTGAATCCACAGGTCTGATGGATGGCTCAGGGTCTGATCTGAGGCACATTTTCTCCCTAAGTGTTATCTGCAAAATAGAAATCTGAGAAAAAAAACAATTTTCCTTTGTGCTGTGACTGTGTGTGCCAGGGGATATCAGAGAGCATGTACTCGGGTCCAGGTGACACTGATCTCACTTCCCAGTGTGTGCTCTCCCTGCTCCCATCAGACCTCCTTGGTCACTCTTGAGTCGTTTCCCCGATCTGGTTAATGGTGGTCTCACACAAGAGGAGGAAACCAGTTTTTAAGCAGCCGGGGTTTCTGCACGCAGGAGTGTCTCAGTGGCACAGCCCAGGGGGGTTTGTACTCCTGCAGCAGCACACCTCCCTCCAGGCAGAGCACGCTTCCTGCTTCCCAGCCCAGCACCTGGAACGGAGCCGTGCGTGCCTGTGCTGCAGTGACTGTTGAAAGCTGAATTGTTCAGAAGGAGGTCTCATGCTGTTAATGTTTGCTTCCTAGTTTTTGGGTACCTGAGTAAAGGGAAAAGTCATATCCTTGGGAGTTTGTGCCCCCCGAGTGTCAGTAACACCCGTTTACATTCTCTGTGAACAGCCTGTGTTTGTTCCTGCGTGCTCTTAACATTTGTAGCTCTCCGGGTCTGTGTCTCTGTGTTGTTTAGAACAACTCTCAATTCTGTTCTCCATAGGAATTTAGAAAATACCTGGATTCAAGGTGGGTGTGTGGTTGTGCTCCCATCAGAAACATAATTTGATATTTATTTGTGTTTAATTACAATTTGTTGAAATTCTTACTGTTCTAAATAAACATTTAAAATGCATGTTTTCCTGCAGGAAAGCGAGGGTGGCAAGCAGGAAGTGAATGAGGGTGGTAAATGCTTGGCATCAGCCGAAGTCCAGTGATAGAATCTGGGTACAATGGCATCAGTCTTTTTTTTTTTTAATTATTTTTTTGCACTGCCACAGTCACTAACAGAAGTGCCTTGTCTGTGGCTCAGCCAGACCCAGACCTGGGGGAGCTTTATTGCAGGTCAGTGTTTGTGTTGGTCGTTCCTGCTGCCGCCGGCCTGGCAGACGCTGGTGCTTCCCCACAGCAAACCCAGAGAGCTCCTAACCCTGGAGCTGGGAGGAGGTAAATGCTCAGAAACACTTTTTTGTGAGCATCAGCCCTGAGACTTTTCATAAGACCATCATGAAACGTTTGAAGAGCACCGGGGAGCGCGGCATGGCTGCGGCAGGCTCTGGAGCTGTAAGTAGGAGGTTGGCAGCTGGTGGGAAGGAGAGTGGGGCTTGGTGCTCAGCTTCACTGAAGAGCAGTTGGGTTGTTGCCTGCCTCCAGCACACAGTGCTGGTCCTCTGAGGGGGTCCTTGCTTCCCCTGTATGTCCAGCAGATCCCTGGGAGCAAGGTGGGATACCAAGGGCAATGTTCACCATGTCTGTGACGTGGGTTTTCCCTCAGTATTTCAACTATTCTGCCTGTCAGTCTTTTCCCTCACTCAAGACAGGTATAGAATCATGCCTTCACTGCAGGAACGTAACATTCCCAACCCCAAATTTCAGGATTCTGGACGAGCTGCTGATTGATATGCTGCCACCTCAGGGCTGCCTTGTACGAGCTCCAGGGCTGTGGAAGGAGCCCATGGGGGTAAGAGTGGGGATGGAGTCAGTGCCAATATCCAGCATCCACTGCTTTGCATTCCCCAATCACTGCCTGGGCCCTGTGCCTGGAGATCTGCCCACTTCAGCAGTGAGGGCAGGAGACTTGCTGCCTGCAGAGGCCAGGGCTTGATCCCAAGGCTGGGGAATGGCAGAGGCTGGGCTGGAATCACCCTGTTCCTGAGCCTGTTCTGACTTTGCAGGGCCCAGAGAGCCCAGTCTTTAGTGAGCAGCACAAGTGTGAGTGTGGCTGTGTGGTGCTGAGCCGTGGTGCTGAGCCGTGGCCGTCACAGCCTGGCATTGCTCTGGGATGCAGACAAACCCTGCATGGCCCTGCCTCGAGCAGCGCTGCGTGGGGGGACAGACAGCTTTCATGGCTGTGCCCGTGAAAACTCCTACGTGTTTCTTCTGGGGCAGCCAGAGCTAATTCAGACCCTGCCAGTGAGAACGAGGGGCTTAAATTGTCCTTTCTCAGCATCTCGCCTCTGCACTTGTCCATGTCCCTCTGTGCTCGGCTGCTGTGGAGCTGGGGACGGAGGGGAGGACAGGCTGGCAGGCCTTGGGCTCTCTTTCCTGGGGGTTTCTTGGGCTTTCCTGCAACCTCGATGTTTAAACCTAATGCCTTGTATTTATTCTAAAATGGCTTTCATCTGATTTCCCTCTCGGTTAACAATTTAGCTGTCACAATCAATAACGGCGAGGATCCATCCCCGGCCGCCATCAGCTCACGTTACCGTCCTGCAATTACCCGGCGGTGGCACCGCTGCCGGGGCTTTGCTGGGGAATTATCAGGTTACTAATGAAGCCCGGGCAGACGCCGCGGCGGTGGGCGCGATCCCCGCCACGGGCTGCGGGGCTGGGCCGGACCGTGCGCCCCGTCGGGGCGGGCAGCGGCGGGGCAGCACCGGGACGGGCCGGACCGGGGGTCTTCCATACCATCCCCATCCCCACCCCATCCTCTGCCCTNGCCGGCGCCCAGGCGGGCAAGGTGAGCGCCGCCGCAGCCGCTGCCGTCGGGGCCGCAGCGGGGCCGGGGCCGGTACCGGGGCCGGGGCCGGGGCTCGGGCCGCTCGCTGCCTCCCGCGCCGGAGGGGGGGATTTTTCCATCCTGGCGTTTTCTGGGGCGTTTTGTGCTCGGCGGAGGGAGAGGGGGAAGAATTTCGATTTTTAATTACTACCATTAAAAAAATCAAATTTGCAATTCTTTGGGTGGCCTGATGGATTCCCTGATTGACAGCCGGAATTGACACTCTGGTACCTCTTATCTCGGGCATTTACGGCAATT